>BGPT01001312.1:139385-170341 GCA_003297045.1 Symbiodinium sp. clade C Y103
CAACGAGTCTGCGTGACAACCGATGACGACATGCGAGATGAAAAAAAGGACCTCTTGCAACTTTTCGTCGTCTCAAGTCGAAACTGGTTATGAGAAAAACCTCAAATCGTGAGGCGTTTTGACACATGGATGTCAAAAACACACGGGTCCNAGTCGAAACTGGTTATGAGAAAAACCTCAAATCGTGAGGCGTTTTGACACATGGATGTCAAAAACACACGGGTCCGACGATCCGTGTTACCATGTTTTTGGGGATGGTTTGAAACATCTTGAAGCCATCCGGGCAATTCATGAAATTCACGCGAAAAAACCCTGAAGGGACCGGCGTTGGCAAGCTTGGCGGCGATGTTGTGGGCAGCATGGCTATGGAACATGGAGACACCAAGCCAACCTCAACTAAGCATTGAACCAACATTTAAAAACCTTATGATAAAGAAGCACCCAAACAACCAAGAAGAAAGATTAAGATAACTGTGAATCAGAAACAACTAGAAACGCACATTGAAACAAATCTCAAGAAAAGAGCAAAACCAACCCAAACCTGAGACTAAGACAACCTGCAGTGAACACCAAAACTAGAATGTTATCCATTGATTTTTGAAAACAGGATTAGAAATCCTCAAGAAGAGCAATCTTAAGTTTGGTTGCGGGGGAAACCGACTGAATGGGAACTGCAATATGTTTTTGCCACCTTGATCGGGATGTATCCACCTACGTCCAGAGAAAAAACAAATACGCATCGGTAATTATCTAAGACTGGCTTAGTTACTTAGTTGTTTTTTTCAATCTCAGAGTATTCCCCCAGGTTATATTTGCATACATTCGATTTTTTTATAACCATCATATTCTGATATCTGATGATGTTCCCAAAAAAAACTCATCAGGTCCCGTGCATCCCCGCCATGGTCGTTGCCGGTGTCCGCACCTCCACTTGCGCGAGTCTGCGTGCAAGGATGCGCAGTGGCCGGAACCGCCGGGCGAATCCTGTTCCACTAACAAGGATTTGACATGATTTGACCATGAAAAGAAGGGACAACCATGATCAAACATCAAGTCGCAATCATGTTTCATGGTGATTTCATAGGGATTGAACCAACAATCAATCTGGATACAAATCCTGGTTCGAACTCATTGCGAAGTCATTGGAAATGCTGGTAAGTAGATAAGATTGTATAAGGAGATTTATCCTCAAATTGCTAAATGAGCCTACTTTGGATTGACAAATTACTTTCATTGGGCAGATTTATCCTCTAAATGTGGACTTGTCGCTAGAGAATACTCCATGCTGTGGCCACTTAAATGGTGAAGTTTTCTAGTTGTTTTGAGCTTCAAGAGTTCGAGACAACCCCTTTTGTTGTTGTTGTTGTTGTTGTTGTTGTTGTAAGAAACAAAAAACACTAATACCATGATTCAGCTTGAAAACAAAAGAAATGGAAATTCAACATGATTCAACATGACTTCAAGACCAGCACAAAACTTGTAGGTTCCTGATGATGGTGACATAAGCAATGGTGGTAAACACCATTGGCTCCTGCGCCCAAAAGCAGGTTTTGGCAGCTGCTCAAATAAATCCGGATCCCATTTAAGTTGATTTACATGCGCAGCTTTCGGCATGAAATGCGACCGCAAGTGACCGTTACTGTCCTGTATCATCCTGTATCTATATTACATGATACTATTACCTTTTAAAGTTGGGAAGCAAGGAGCCAGTAAGACTTTTCCAACTACATGATAGGCTAAAGCGGCTAAAGAAAACAAAGAAATGGATGCATGTTGTCATGTTGATAGAAGATAGCCATGACCAATGGGATACCAATGGGATACCAATGGGATACCAATGGGATGTCGATCCAAAATTGTTGGGATCTATGTTTGGAGGGTAGTTGCTATGTCATGGTCTGTCAGCCACGCAGTTGACATTTATGCATTCGAATTTCAGATCTGGGTCGCATTCGCTGAAAGTTTGGATTTGCTGCTGCAGTGATAGTGAGAAACCTGGTCGTGAGCTCAGCCTGGCTATGACACTGCGAGGCGATCTTGTGATCAGTCAAGACAAAAGTAACTCATCGGTATATGAATATGCATAATTGCACCTACAAGTGTGTGTATCACGATGTATCACGGTTTGTAGATGAATGTATACATGTGTATGTACAGTCAGGCGGTTTAGTTGCATAGATTTTCTTCATATGTGCCAGCACCGTTGGGAAAATCATTTTGGTAGCGGCATCGGTTCCTTGTAGTAAATGGATGGATTGATGTTTCATGCATGGATGGATGCAGAGATGCTTGCATTTCAATGAAATAGGGTAATTACCCCAAATCCAGCACTTTATTGAGAATAACCTAATTTCATGCCATTCTGGTTCTTTTCAAATACTCCATTTTGAGACCATCTTTTTTGTTGCTGAAGAAGGGCGGTTTTTGCGGTGTCATCACCAGCGACGAGGAATCCACCTTTTATCATTTGAACAGGCTGAGCTGGGGGGGGTTGGACCCCGCTCCGCTGCTGATTTGGGGCCCCACTGAAGGCAAAAAAGTCATGGTCCCAAGGTCAAAATTGGCCTGGCAGGAACCTATAGATCTCCATGATAAGGCCAGGGCTACAAATTATGACAATTGTTAGTACTGGCCACTCCATTTTAGAGGGAAGCGATTTTGACCGTTCTCCTTGAAATCTTTGAACTGGTTGAATGGAGTTGATATAGGCGATTCCTAGCCTGGAATCCAGCACTTGGGTCGGTGAGCAGTGGCTGCGCTCAACCCCTCTTGGTTGATGATTATACGGGGTTATACTTCCTTTTTTGTTGGATTGCCACAATCCATGTACCGGGAAATTCTATTCAGACCGGTTTTGGGGTTCTTGTGGGCCCTTGCTCTTTCTGAGAGATGCTCATCACATTTTCAACAAGTGTTCATGCCAATTCCAGACAAACATACCGTACCTTAAGGCTTTGGTCTTGGAAATGATTTCTTCTCAGGCAAAGCTATTGGACGTATATTTTTTTGTTCAAGAATTGTTTGAGTGGGGCAAACTCAAGTCCCCATGTTGTCCATTTTGAACAAATCTGTCCAAATTGGGTACATATGAAGAAATTATTGAAACCATGCATGATGAGCAAGAAAACTCATGTATGGATTGTTAAGGGAGTGTCAAGGTACGATGGTATGTGACTGTATGTGTACACATCCATGTATAAATATACATATGGGGATGGGTCAAAATCTACTCTTAGTCATTTTTTAATGGGATGAACATCCATTTACCAGCTATTTTTGGGTTCACTAGGTACCAGGGTTTTGACTCATAGCCATACATACATGCGAACAGGCCACGATTGTTTTGGTGTGTATTGTAGGGGATCCAATCCCAAAGTGACTGTTTACAATTCAGGCTGGTGAATTTCGTGAATACATACATATATATATATATATAATATACCATTATATATCTATATAAACATATGTATATATATATATATACATATATAATATATATATACCTATAATATGTATATAAATATATATATATATATTAACATATATATATATATACATATATATATATACACACGTTTTACATGTAATGTAACATATGTATATATACATACTAATATATGCACATATATATATATATGTAGATATTCTATTCACTCAGCCAACTGATTTTTGAACTTCTGTGGAGCGGGGCACGCGTAAAATTGTGTTTCTTCTCCCCTCCCCGGCGTGCATTTGGTACATTTGAAGTCAATGTCCACCCCTTTTTGGTGGCATTTTTGCGGTCCATTTTGGTCATGTGAATGGTGGGTTAAACTGGATTTTTTTCAAGATGCCTATTTACATTTGAAATTGAAGTAGCAGATAGAAGTGTGTAAATCCTCTGTGCTCATGCGGGCCGAATCCATCCCAATGGTGTTTAGTGATGAACTCCATTGGGATCTCACACACGAACAAATGCGTAAAGCGCTTGGTGAATGTTGGAGTTTCCGCAAGGGGATTCAAACATCTGGCATGATCGATGTCAACGGACTGGTGGTAGGTGACTGGTGAATGGTAGAAATATCTCAATTTGACATCCTGAAAAAAAACATGTGTTGTCACATATTTTACCATGTTTCTCGAACACGGATTTTGATCTAGCTCGGAAACCTGCTCTTCCAAAAGGGTATCTATACAATTTGAAATCGCCTTTGTGACAGATGATGATTTGGCGATGTGTTTTGTCACATGTCAACATTTGGATTTTGGGGAAACTATCCTTCCAACAGTTTTTTTCCAGCTTTGTGAAAGATTATGATTTGGTCATGTGTCAAAACATGTCAACAAAATATACACCTCGGCGAGGTTCTATGTGGTATTTCAACTCTGGATACTATGGGTGTGTTTGAAAATTGGGTATACCCAAAACAACCATAGGTTCCCCGGGGAAAAGAATCGCTTTGCGCTACTGGATGTTTCATGTTTCCCATGATTTTCAGGATTTTCACCCAGCCATATGATGACAGGCGGATGGGAAAGATGACCCACAGGGATGCGGATGCTAACATGAATGGGAATTCCTGTTGGGAATCTTTGTTGTTATCAATTGAATGGATGATACCCTCTGGTAAACCAACATAGCTATTGAAAATGGCCATTTATAGTGGATTCTCCCATTAAAAATGGTGATTTTCCATAGTTATGTTAGTTTACCAGAGGGTAATATTGTCACACTGCATGGGAATCCCTTTTTAGCATCTATAAGCTATGAAGCAACCACTCCGTGGATTTTCCGGCTTATCACACTGCTTGGATTTTGAGGGGATCCCTCGATCTTTGGATCGTGCTCCAAGCACCCAAAAACTTGTTTGCGCCTGGTTTTTCAAAGTGGAATAATAGCCTATTGAATTTTTAGATTGCAAAACCATGAACAAAAACCAGGCACGGAAGTGGCTAGCCACATGGTTAGACTTCATTTATCCACTTATGAAGCCCAACGTCCAAGATCATTGTCGTGAACCCACCCTTCCATGGGTGATCAAACTGGACCAGACCGTACTCAATTCACCGTTCCACAGCGATCTTGTGGAGCCTAGTTGCGCGTCATCGCACCAACCGAGCCGCGGTAATGCTCACTGCAGGCATCCTTTTTTGTTGAGTAGCGCCAAATTCCAGTTGTTATTTGCAAAAAGAACTCAAACAAATCTGGGATTAAATCTCTACAGCCAAATTACTGCTAGAAACATTTGCAAACATGTGCAAACCTCTGCTTTGATACATGTGTATATAAACATACATGTACCCTCTGGTTATTTAACATAGCCATGGAAAATTGCTAATTTTGGATGATTTTCCCAGCAAAAAACTTCCATTTGTAGGGGATTTTCCATGGCTACGTTAGGGTATGCGTTTTTTTCTCCACTTAAGCCTTTCTCTTCGTTTTTTTTGAAACTGCGCCACATTCATCACGGCTTGGAAATAGAACACCGTACCGTGCTCGGTGCAACGCCTTGCTGGCAGATCAAACTTCCCAGAAAATGAGATTTACCCTCTGATTATTTAACATAGCCATGGAAAATTGCTAATTTTGGATGATTTTCCCAGCAAAAAACCTCCATTTAGTTCGGGGATTTTCCATGGCTATGTTAGTCATAACCAGAGGATAGCCAGGGGTCGTCCCATCCCCTATCTTTTACACCCGAGAAAACATTGGCAAAAGCAGGAGATGAAACGACTGGGATAAGATGGCGATGGGATGAATCTATTCGTTCGCACAAATTGGGGGTCTGCAACATTCTTTGAATTTGATTCCTGTTTGAAGATTCTTGAAGCATCTGAGGTAAAGGTTAGATCATAAACCGCCCCTGCTGATGTTGACAGAGAAAATATCAACGGTATGGCCTTACATCAGGCTTGCTGGATCGTTGAGCCTTGTAAAATCACCAGTCCCAGCATTGTGAAACTTGAGAAACTGACATATTTGGCGGGTGCATCCATGGTTTTCTGTACACTGTACTTAAATCCATCCTTACATGATTTGATTCGATCATGATTGTGGTTTGTACCCATGATTGCAATCACAACAAACACAGCGATGAACAAGACCGAGCAGAAGGACACGTCCAGATCGACCTGCCTGATTTTGGATTGTTGAAATATAGACACATATCTATATATGTATATATATATATATACATAAAATACAAACGCATCTATCTATCTATCTATCTATCCATCTATCTATCTATCTATCTATCTATCTATCTATATGTTTACATATATATATATATGTTTACATATAAATATATATGTTTACATATAAATATATATATATATGTATGTTGCAGATTGACGTATGTGTATAAATATATATGTATTTATACACTGAAATCTTCTTTATCTATATATATATATGTATATATACATGCCCGATGAGTCCTGAAGGATCGCAAGTTTTTGCCCCCACAACATTCAAATAAGTTTCTATCACCCATTTTGCTGCTTCACTTCTTTCAAGACGACGCACCAGCACGAGAATTTACACCAATTCAGTGCTCGCTAGTGGAACTGCGACGAGAGTGAGGATGATTCTAGATACTAATGCTGGATGGATTATACAAAAAAGGGTACCCCAGATATACGTTGGCTTAGAATAACATGTAACTATAGTAATATCCACCATATATATCCATATATCTGTCTTAGCCCTACTTAGCCTAGTTGCATAGCAACTTACCTATCCAAGGGGTCCCTTTATATAGGCGCACATTTGGATGTTTGTTGTGTTTGGAGTTAGATGGCTTTACCACATTATCCACCAAAAGTTGAACCTTTTTATTAGGGTATCAACATGTATCAACAGACGACCATTCTATTGATTCTATTGCATTTGCGCTGAAGCATTTGAAAGCCTAGGAACATGGCGATCAACTGGGTATATACCCGGATGGCCAGTTTTGATTCTATGTTTTCTGGGTCCTTTCCCTAATCTGAAATACCACCAAAAATCCTGGTTTAGTAATAAATATAAGATTTCTGGGGCCCATATGAGGGGTATTTCATTGTTAACCGTCAACAGGTTGACGCCCATCCACATGGATCTCCTTGTTCCTACAGGGTTTATGGTTTGAATGGTGAAACACCAATTATTGCTGGGATTTAGATGAGATATGACGTTGGTGATAAAGTGCATGTGTATAGATGTGTGAATACGTTGACAACAATTTGAAAAGATAATTACTTTGTGTGTAAACACGACTGATTTTGACACCACGGCATGTTGGGTATGCCAAAGAGTAAGATCCATCGGTATTTTGTGATTTTTTAAGCAGCCAATCTGAAGATCTTTGTGCATGTTCCTTAGCAAACTGTGAAATTCACCAGAAGATGAATTCCACGTGTTTCCATTAAATCCTACTAAATCAGACGGATCCCATGAAATTTCCATAGAATTCAATCCTTTGAAGAAGGTCAATCCTATTAATTCTCATTCAACTCCCCATGATCCCTCTGTAAAAATCAACAGAGAGATCATCTCAACTCGCACTTAACCAGTCAAGCTAATGGGCAAGAATTGAATTGATAAACATGCGTTTTTTGGACACATGTTGGTATATATGTAATGATCATCTAATTATGTATATATATATATAACGATTCCCAATAATATCCCATAACATATCCCCAATATCACCATGCTATATGATAGTCCATATACCCATACGTATACACATATCAAGGTTTAGCGTCAAACTTTTCAAGTGGCCAATTTGAATGGTCCATCTCTAGTTGGTGCTGTTTAAGCCTCAATTTTTACAAGTCATGAATTTTCAGGAGGGGTTGGAGGGGTTCTTCATCCCCGACTTATTATATGATCCAAAGAACATCTAGAAACTCATTGGATTGGTTTAAGGGAAAATTTACAGGAAACCATGGATTTTCCCATCAAATATAGAGGTTTCCGGTTTCAATTTTCCCATTAACCAATCCAATGAGAAACAGATGAACTGCCAGAGATCTTTGTCCCTCTTACTTCTCGCAGTGTCACTGGCGTTCAATCAGCGCGATCACAATGAAGCCAACTGGCCCAAAGTGCAATCTGCTCCAAGAGCAAACAGTGGTGATAAAAACCATACTTCCAGCCAAAAAAGTATGAATGAAGGTGGGTAAAAGATGGTAAAAAGATGGTAAAAGATGGTAAAAGATGGTAAAAAGATGGTAAAAGATGGTAAACAGATGGTCATGTTGTCCCACAATCATTGGCATATCCCTTGGGTTTACCCATCCCATCGGTCAAAATCCTTGGGGATAGATGGTGGAAAATCCTGAGATTGCAGATGTGGGGGGTCCATTCTCCCAACCTCAAGCTTTAACTTTGACCAATTCAGGTGTGTCTGGAAGATTGAACACCCCAAAAACATGGCCAATTCATAGGGAAACCAATGAGAATACTGACTCACCAGTTGATGTAGGGGCATTGTTAGATAACAAAACCATTTGATTCTTTATTGAAGGTAAAAGGCATCGAATCAGATAGATTTGGATTTTAGTACTTCACTAAGTCTCCAAATTCATGTGGGATCCTGGATCTAAGTTGCCAAGTGAGTCTCGAAGCAGCAAAAGATCAAACAGGGGCAACAGCACATGTCCCATGTCTTCTGTGTTATTTGAGCTTGGTGCTGTTATAGATGTCCCACAGTCACACCGGATGGTTGATATCCATTGTATATATATATATATACACGAACATGTGCTACACTATATATAAACAAATATATGTGTATATATTGTATCTATATTATATCTGCAGTTAGGTAGATAGATAGCGAGACCGATCGATAGAGAAAGATAGAAAGAGATAGAAAGTGATAGATAGAGATTGAGATAGATGGAGATATATTGAGATAGACAGAGATAGAGCTAGAGATAGAGATAGATAGAGATAAATATAGATAGAGATAGAGATAGATAGAGATAGATAGATAGATAGATAGATGGATAGATATATAGATAGATGGATAGATGGAAAGATGGATAGATGGAAAGATGCATAAATGGATAGATAGATGGATAGATAGGGAGATAGACACATAGATGGATAGATGGATAGATAGAGAAATAGACAGATAGACAGACAGATAGATAGATAGATAGATAGATAGATGGATAGATAGATAGATAGCTAGATAGATAGATAGATGGATAGATAGATAGGTAGGTAGATAGATCGATAGAGAGCTAGAGAGAGAGAGAGAGAAAGAGGGGTAACGGTAATACCACGTTTTTGACAATGAATAGGCTACTCCCCACTCTGAGTTTGTTGTTATACACAACCATCTAGCAACATTTTAGTGAGCAGGACCATGTTCTTGACGATGTCCAAGAATTGGTTGATTAAATCAATGGGTTTCCTCATGAATTTCCTACCCAGAGTGATATATCCAACCGTCAGACATGTCCCTAAAGGACATGGCTCTTGTATTGAAATACCGCGCACTTCATCGAAATCACCAGCCACATTGGTGACATGTTGTAGTTTGGCCAGATGCAACTGCGAAACCCTAAGGCGAAACTGGCGAAAACATGCACGGCTGTCGCGGGTTTCGGGTTTCGGATGCGGCTGAGAATGGAATCAAAAGTTGCTGGGTACCAATGATGTTTTGCCTTTTTGCTGAACATGTATGGATTCTTTCAGCCATGGATACATTGTTGTTTGAGCCATAGAAAACCAAATATCTCGGGACGATCGCTTAAATAGCCAGTCACAAACCGCTTTGTAATTTGTTGTCCTCCGTTTCACCCCACATGCCATTTAGTTAGTTATTTCAAAGATCGGAGTTGTCTGAAACAATATTGCAACAAAAAACTAGATCTGCTGGTTTATCATCATTGTCATAGTCCCTATTCAATTGGCTATCAATTATTAGAACGACACACCTCAATTTTAGACACACCCAAAGATCATGTTGCTGCTTACAGACATATCATGACACATTGCAGGTATTGTCCTTTTTCTTCAGGTATATAGATCTGGAAATTACATCACCATTGTATATCACCATCACCATCCATGCTTCGATCCCCTGCAGTTGAGTGAATTCGCCCGCTGAATTGATGTGTAGAAGTGAGTTTTTTTTCGTCCATAACAGTCATACTCTATGTCTATATACATTGTGAATCATATGAGTTTGCCTGAACATTTTGAAAAGAACATTCTCTTCTTCTGGCCATTGGGGAAAGCGGATTTCGGGGTGTTCCCCATATTTTCAGGTACCAAAGCCACATATTCCATCCAGAAAGGGGATCTGAGCCACTCACAAAGCAGTTGCGAGCGTTCCATCATCCTGACAACCCCCGGTCAGTTCTCACGAGGAATTGAGCAGAAAGCATGTTTTACACAACAAAATGCTGTCTTGCTAGGTGAAATACACACATTGTTCATCACATTGTTGTATTGAGTTGAAAGACAGAGATTTCGCTAAGTTTCATATCAGCGGCCCATCTAGGTACTTGAATTGCAGGTTAATTGTATAGTCTAATATATTCTAATATCTAAATCATGTATTACCGTAATTACTTCACCACCCAAAAGCTGATGTTTCAGCTCCCTAAACTGTAGAATGGCCCACAACTTCCCCACGTGTTTCCACAGCGCAGGTGCCTCAGATTGTGGATCGCTTGGAGTGTATGCTCTTTCACCAGCCCCCTTGCTGCACGGGTCAAGACTGAGCCTGAGTAGAGAATGGACCCCTGAATGGATATTGCAGACCCAAAACAAGACAAGTGTAGGGCAAAATACCATGGGGCAGATATGGTTTTGCTTGATTGCCCAGAATCGTTTAGCCATGGAGGAGCTGGAATTTGGGGCCAGAGATGGGTCATATCCCTATTTAATTGTACTGTAGGCATCGGTCAGCAATTTTGGAGCACAGCTACCTCAAAAATCAGAAATGGTAGTTGCAGCATGGCACCCGCCCTGGTTTCTAGTTTGAGCAGCTACATGATATCGGTCTTTTCACCTGCAAGCTCTACATTTGGGGATTTGTCCGGAAAACGGGAGGTCATGGTATCTTCTCCGGCAAATATGTGGATTTATTGTCACGGCTTAAATTGTGGGGGGAATCATACCCAAATGGCCAAATGGCTTAACTTTTCTGTTTGGTGAAATGTAAGGTCTACTGTAAGGTGTTCATCCAATATTGGGAATCAACACCAATATGTAATTAAGATTTCACTGATTCCCTATCACTGCAATACGCAGTATGTGGTTTGGGACATGCTAGAAGGAGCTGTACTGTGCTGATGCTTAGCCGAAGAGACTGGCAGACAACATGCGCCAGAACGATAGAAGCACAAAATCCATTAAAATCCTACAAAGTGGGGCCCCCAAACCATAGCCAAGTTGATTTGTAACTCCAATGACTATGGTTTATGGTACTTATAACTACAGTGAACAGGGTTTATATATAAACCAACTCATAACTGAGGGGCCTAGTAGCAAAATATACCAGAATAGTGTACATATATATATACACATATATATATACATGTATAGATGTATATAGCGGAAGATTGTTTTACTACCTTTTAGGGGGTTGTTGTATATATATATATAATATAGATGGTTGGTACGTGGAGACATTCACATACCTACCATGGATCCCGTATCGGTACTTTCGTTGAGAGGTGAATCAACCCTAAAACCGCCTTTTTGAACTCGACAACAAGCAGGACAAACATTGGTACCCTCTGGTAGTCAACCATGGCGTGCTGGAAAATCCACCATTTAGTTCGGGGATTTTCCCAGCTATAAACCTCCATTTCTAGGGGATTTCCAATTGCCACGTTTGATTACCGGAGGGTAAACGGTAGGTTCATCTTTCTGAAGCCTTCAATGCAGATCATTATGAATGACTATTGATATTTATTGATTATGGTGTTTTCTTTACACAGAATTCACGTATACTGTATACCTTTCAAGGGTACGAGCAACGACCAAGCCAAGCATATAACAAGCATATGCGAAACATATCCACTTGATCAATTGTTGATACTCATATCATTCAAGTCATCATCCCAATGCCCTCGTTTCCCTCATCACTTGCTTCTAGCATTGGGCGCAGAATTGTTTGCCTCCCTAAGGACTTTTCGCGACAATTTAGGCCACCGTTATTTTTATTGGGCGGGGCGGAGGGCAAGAAACTTCTGAATCTACGAGGGTGGACTCGGATGTGCATGCCGGTATGTGCCAATCTATGCTGTGTATACAGTATATTTACATGTGTATATGTATATTATATACATGTCTTCTCCTAAGCGATGCTAACTGTTGTATCTCTGGAGTTTTTATTATGCAGCAAACTGCTGATGAGATGGTGAATGCATCAATTGGATCACCATGCCGTTGAGTCGTTGGTTAATAAACCGCTTGGCGACAGCCAGTGTTGTTGTCTTACTTGCAGATGGTGTGTAATCATGTTACGGAATGATCATACAAGAAAATTGATACATGCGAAATATTTTACAGATCATCAATGGATACGTTATTCGCAATGTCCGATTCACAGTTGACAATAGTATATATCTTAATCTAGTTCACCATTCCCATGTGCAAAATCATCTAATCCCAAACCATTCACATGAAACCCCAGTTTGGTTGGGGTCTGGAAGATGATTTCAATTTCTGGTTGAAGCTGGTAGGCAACTGCCAACGCGACTTGGACACCCACTACAAGGTGCAGTAAATACTTCAAGCTGGATTGCCATGGGGTGAACATGGGTGAAGAATGGTAAATCTATGCTACCGAACATGGTTAGTAGTCGTAAATAGAGTGGGGTACTACTGGTTAATTGTTGGGTAACAGTAAGAATGTGGTATAGCCATGCCACAGTCATTATCCCCAATAGAGGTTTATGAAATTGGGTATGCACCTAGTAATGGGATGATGTAAATAAAATGACCCCTTTTTATGGTTGGTATTCATGGGATGGTTTATGGCATTGGGTTTAGCACATTACTTCAGTCTTTGGCCATGACGAAACTGGTGGTTTAACCATGTCAAATGGGACTTTGATATATATATATATAGTCCGATGGGATTTTAATACTGATCATTTCTATTAATGATCAGTTACTTACCGGCCCGTCTCATCAGTTCCATGGCTGGCTTGGAAATTCCTGAACGAAATGGAAGTTTGAATGGACATATCATCCAACTATCCATGGCCCATTTTCCAGCAAGCCATGCTTGATTACCAGAGGGCCTCTGGTAAACTAACACAACTATGGAAAATCACCATTTTTCATGGGTAAATCAACTAATAAATGGCCATTTTCAACAGCAAACTGTTAGTTTACCAGAGGGTACTTGGAACTGGTCTCTCGGTTGGTTCCAGCATCCATGTGTAGTTACGTTTAATTCAAAGATCTGCTGGCACAGATGCAACCACTCATGCCATGTTTGAGACGTGTTGCCTTGTGTTTTTGGTTGTAGACTATTGCAGTTGTCACAACATGTCACAACATTGGGTGTGTTTGAACATAATTAGAGTAGATTAGGGTAATTTAGGGTATATTCCAAATTATAGCATATTATAGCCCTTTAATAGGGAACATGATCATATTAACCATTGGGTTCGGTTTAAACTCTATTTTCAGACAAATCCATGTGACCATCCCGTTTCTGAGCTGCTTCTTCACGTACCTATTAATTCCACGGCGCTGTGTGGGGAAAAACTATGAACAACCGTTCCCAGTTGGCGATGGCCGCTTGGACGGTTGCTGAAAGTCACTGCTTTTGTGGGCCCACAACGGTACCCCATCAATTGGGTCGCCATTGCAGTATACAGAGAGGTATCAGTGTCTACAACCATCTGTGTTCGGAACTTCCAGATAGCCATGAGAGCAGTCGAAACCTGCTGTTGATCTTTATCATTCTTCATCCTTGGATTGTTAAAAAAAAAGCACATATGGAGCACTCAAACAGATTCAAAAAACACATCCAAATCATTTGAGCGGGGCCTTCAGCTGTTTGGAAACAATTGACCAGAGACGTGTACGACTTTTTCTATGTGATTATCTTGTTCTATTGGTTAGAAACGAACTGTTTCAATTGATGAGGATGGTTATAGTCTTGTGATAGTCCATAAGTCCATGATGGAAATACCAGGTTAACCAATCGTCAGCACCAAGCCAGACTGAGCCGAATAGTGAAGCATATGGATCCCCATTGACATGCGAAACAAGGCGAATTGATCGTCCAAGTTTTGATCTAAATTGCAAGTGGTTCATAGTTTTACCTCTGGTAAACTAACATATAGTTATGAAACATCTTTCAATACCCTCTGGTAAACTAACATAGCTATTGAAAATGGTGATTTATAGTGGATTTTCCCAGTAAAAATTGTGATTTTCCATGGCTATGTTAGTTTACCAGAGGGTAATATGGGAACATCAACCATATCTGGGCCATGGCTTCCATCCAGAGCTCCCTGAAATTTTCGGTGTCCACGTAGGCCTTAGAGATGCTGAGCCGGAAGCGGCAGACCATCCAGCGCCTCGGGGCGGCTGGTGTCCACTGGTGTCCACTGGGTGTGTAATAACCAAAAGATATACAGATTAGTAATTGGTATCAGAATCTATCATATCTATCATAATCTTACTCAACAATTGTAGGATTATATAGTTAATTATAGAGTATAATATATAATATATATATATATAGAAATAAACTAAAACATATTTATATATAGATATTCAGTAGCCATAGATAGGAATCCCCAAGCCCCCAAGAAAATATAGATCAGTACATAATCATAATGAAGAAAAGGATTTCCCAATATTTTAACTTCAATCATCTACTGTCTGATAAGTAGTTAATACGATGCTGTTCTTTTGACCTGGCAGCTGTTCATAATTATTTTGTGTGTTTTCCCACTGTGTCCCAAAGGCTCTCTAGTGATAAGTCATCACATACCCAGCGATCACCAGTTATAAGAGGACCCAGCTACGAGTCAACAAGCTAAATACATGTTCATGGCCCATGGAAGTTTCGCGAACACACTCGCTCATTGGTTCCCTGCCCTCGCTTGCGCACCCTGGGGTCAAAATCCGCAACAAAACCTTTTCGGACTTATCCCCAGGCGATGTGCTCAGCTATAGCCTGCAAAACGTTTCTTTTGAAGATCTGCCGCCTTGGCGAGTTGGCTACTACGACAAGCCTCGTGCTTGGGAACAACCAGGAGCTGAAGCAGGCAAAGAGAACAGTGTCACTCGCAGATTCCGCGACCAAAAGACAAAAAAGGCCGCTCACATGCCGAGGCGCAAGGCCAACCTTTCTGCAAAATTGCTCTGCCAAGAGTCTTTCCCTGCAGCGCGCTCCTGCAAAGAAACGCCGCTCCAACCAGAGGCTACGTGAAGATAAATCTTTTTCTTCTTCCACAGCTTCTTCGTCTTCCGTTTCGTCTTCTCCATCGTCGGATGAAGAATCTGCCTGACTGCCGAACGTGTGCTGCTGCCACGGAAAAATTGCTGAGTACTCGGATACACAAACGAACCAAACATCACCCACTATTCTACGCAATCAAAATCAATCCATTTCCATCAATGGTTTAATCAATTTATGCTTTTCATGAGGAGCTTGTTTTCGCGGAAGCTCCGCGGAAGCTCCGCGGAAGCAGAATCAACTTACCAATCATTCGCAGAAGCTAAACCTGTGGTCCCGGAAGTAGCGCGGAAGACCGCGCGGAAGACAAGTAGGATTAGAAGGGAATGACATAGGGGTTTTCGCCTCAAGTCGGGTTGCCTTGATCCACAAGAAAATCCCCGTTCAGCCTTTGATTGGGGATTCAGCCTTTGTGCAAATTTTCACCAATTCCTTCCATTGTACTTCCCAAAAGGGCTAAGCAAGCGGCAAAGCAACGCTGCCATTCCCGCCCTGTTAGTCAGAAACTATGCTGTCAAGATGTCTGAGGGCGTCCCAAAAGTCCCATACATGGGTTTGTCCCATTTTCAAGCAAACACGTTTTAGTTACAGCAATTGTAGCCCCAAGTTTCCTTTGAACTATATGTACGATTGTGTACAGATGTATATATATATATATATATATGTATATATACATATTAACTCCACCGCCCACCAAAAAAGAGTATTTTAGGATTGAATTTTACCACATTATTTTTTTGGGGGTTACTATATATGATATGCAAAATATGACTGCATATACAGCAGCAGACAGGGAGAATCCACAAAGCATTTCAGTGGTTTGATGCAGCCTGGGTGCTGAGGCGCTTCTTTCTTACTGCTTTGCGATTGGGCCAGCCTGTGGCTTAGGGGAGAATATCAGGGCCTACATTTTTGCCTGAACATGGGTCATACCCAAAAGCTATGGAACATTGGAATATGAGGGAATATGATACGATGATCCATCAAGGACTTGGGATATATAGCAGTAGTTCCTATTTCCTCACAACTCCAATTTGACTCCAATTGAAGAAATGTCTTCTGACTTGTGATCCGTGATGCTGATGTGACTTGCAATAGACATCTGAAAAAGAGCACTTTCCACACAAAATAGATGTGTCTCAAAATGGGTTGTGAAGCCCAAATGGTAATTTTTTATGGGGAGACTCTTTAGAAGATACCCAATGTTCAGACAGTCTCAAAGGGAAACTTGTATATGTTGCCGTTCATTTCCAGGATGAACATGGATTTGGATGAATCAATTCATGCAGAGAATTCCATGGCAAGAATCATTTTAGGACTTTTTAGGCACCTTTCTCTGTCAAATTTGGAAGAAGTACTTTGATGTACTCACTGGTAATCAAACATGGCAACGGGAAATCCTATATATTGAAGTTTTGATGGGCAAATCAACTATAGAATCCTATAAATGGTGGATGCTCCTATGTTGGATTATATACCACAGGGTACATCCCTGGAATGAACAGTGGGTCATTAGGATTGCCTAATGGCAAACATGGAGATGGGATGCAATGTGAAATGAGCGAGAAGCGCTTATCATAGTCATGGCTCTAAGCGAGTTCTTAACCAAGTGGCCCTTTTTCAACTTGTGGAGCCGTCCCATTTGGAGACTCAGCTACTACCTAGTGACTTTTTTTTCCGCAACTCGATTTTGTTCAAAGAAAAACAAAGGAAGCAGTCGTCATCCACCCTATCTTTACTTGGGAGTGCAGTTTGGGTTAATGGGCGGTATAGCCATGGTGAGTTCACGACCATTAGATCTGGGGCCCCTATAACAATGGTGAACGAATTCCACGTGGTTCGCTTAGTTCACCGCACCCCATTTTTAGCAATTTCAGGCTGGGATCTTCGGATGATACCCTTGTTGCGTGTGATCATTCGTCACCATGCAACAAACCCAGGTCGCTGAATCGCAGTTCCAAGAGAGCTTCGCAGGTGGGACGTTGGGTGAACTGGTGTTTGTGCTAGATAAATGGTTTGATGTTCATCCATACTTATATGCATGTATGATCGGATACAATGTATGCATAATGCATGTCATACTGTATCCTCACCGAGGAAGATTCTATCTCCGTCCAAGGCCCGTCAAGACAAGGATAGATCAAGATGATATCCAATTACACATCTAGTTGTTTATGTTTGCTATTGTTTAACTGATTCCTTCTCCCTACGATTAGACTTCCCCCCAGAATAAAGAGCACGCATTTTTTTAAAGGGACACCCAAATTCGACTGGGAAATCGTCAGTGAGAAATAACATGCAGCAACCAATTCCTAAATCCGTAGATTTTTCCTCTTGCAAGCAAGATTCTTGCATAGAAATTCTAATTCCTGTGCTCAGAAATGCAATGACAATCTTGGTAGTACTACGATATTAACATAGAATCTATGAATCTTGCCAAAACTCGGTTCGAGAAGGAGATGCCCCAAAAAGTGAGTATGAGTACAACCTTCTCTCCTTTGTACCCTCGGTGTCATCAAACGTGGCTAGCTGGAAAATGGCCTGTTTACATCTATGTATAGAGTTTTTTTCCCATAAAAGCCTGCATTTATCGGTGATTTCCCATTTCTACGTTTGATTACCGGAGGGTAAACTCGATTTTGGAAACTGCAGTTCTATGGGATCTGTTCTTGGGTGGTGGGGCTTCATTTTGTGGAGGCCGTCTCAATTACTTTAACACTATAATAGTAGGGCCAAACCAAAAAGGAACAAACACGAGAACAACACAGTCTATTTATTTGTTTATTTTTTTTTTCACTGGGCGATGTTTGATAACAGCAAGAACAGATGATCCAAAATTCAGTTTTTGAAAAACTGCATCCATCCCTTTCCAACTAGAAAGCAGCCTGATAAAAATGGGCTTGTCTCAAAATGTGGTATCCCAAATCCGCTATGTTCCTATATGTTCCTTTTTCCAGGGCCATTAACCCTGGGGTATACCACATCTTCAGATCCCATGTGGTTTTTTGTGCCACGCTGTTCAGGCGCCCAACGGCTTCGAGTTGGCCTCCTTGGAGAAGTTGGCTGAGACGAAGAGTACCAAGTTGTCGCTGGGATCATCGGGAGAGCGTGGTGTCATCAGCTGGATGGCCAGGACATTCCCGTCATAAATGGAGGTTTCTTAAAATGGGGGTACCGCCAAATCATCCATTTTTGTTTGGGATTTTCCGTTATAAACCATCCATTTTTGGGTACCTCCATTTTAGGAAACCCCCAAATTGGCATTGAAATGGGAAATCTCGGATTTAACATGAACTACACTAGCTGTAGTGGATCTTCCAGCGCTTTGGAGCTGATTCCCGGTAAGCCAACAACTGGATGGGTTGTGGCCACAATATGGGTATGGGTCACAAACAAAAGGGGGATCTTGCGGGACCATTGTGGCAATTCTTTAGTATGAAGATGTATGAACGATCCTGTGTGAGGGGTACCCAATAAATTGACCCATACAGTCATACAGTACCCTATATACTTGTCAGTTTCTAACCCTTCAGCCTTTCAGCATCAACAAACCACCAAGAAATTGGGATTTTAGCAGCAGATGTGGGGTAAACCCAAATGAATTGTAGGTTTTCATGCCTTGAGTATTTGCCAATTTCATGGTGGACTATCCCGCTAGGTGTGGTGGGGGGCCCTAAAGGATAGGTTGAACATGGTGTATAACTAGGCTAAGTGTTCAGTTTATGATGGATTCTTGTCTATATACAGTATACAGTTGGATGTGTGCAACCTGTACCAACTAAACGAACTGGAAGGGTCGCCACTTTGTGCAGAAATCCATGGGATTTTTCACACATTGAGAACTGGGATCTCAGGAACAACTGGGCAGCCGAGACATGATGGGAATGACCTACCAACAGCAATGGGATTGCTGAGCCGGTGATTTATTGATCGTTGGAACAGTATAATAGCACGGAGATCCATGGAAATCCACTCCTTGGAGAATATGTAATAATAATTAAGAATATGTATATATATATATAGGATTATATAGGATTATATTGGATTATATAGGATTGTGTGTTAAGTTTGGTTGGGCACCTCAACTATCCAAATCCATTCAATGTTGGAATCACCTTACTCCAGCTTAACGAGCAGAAACGATTGCAACAGACCACAACGCGGAAGTCACCAACAAAATGGACAGGTCCATGACTTGACCAGGGTTGAAGAACATGTTTCTTGGAAGGGAAAAGGGATAAATAAATACACAAGAATACAGCCTACATGAAGTAAAACCGTACGTGTACATATGCAACAGGGCGGTTGATTGTTGGAAGTATATGTTCATATTAGGTGTACAAATGATTACACGCCCTGTGTGGGTCAACACAAAGGACCCTCGAGCCCCATTTCAGTTGGCTAAAATCCGTATAATTACTCATATTATGTAATCACGTATATAATATCCTATAACAACTCCCCCAAAGATAGAAGTTCGTCAGATCTAATCCCAAAACATAGTGGAACTATGTGGTAATTGAATCAAGATATCTCTTTTACCACTATTGGTACTAATTACCACAAATTTACCACTAGTGGTACCCTCAATTCACGAATGACTTTTACCACTTTTAAATCACCCCTAGAGAGAAAAGGGTGATTTTGAAATCACTATATTGGTCTTTTAACTAGATGAAATCACAGCACTGGGATGCCTTGCCGAGGGTTTTTGGACGTCCCAAGGCCGCGGATGTCGGTGTTGCACTTCGTGCTGGCATTGCTGAGCCGGTGTAGCCCAGGGCCTGTGACATATGTGTAGCAAAAATGGCCAGGTCAATGGGGAAACCCAATTGGAAACTGGCAAATATAAGGGAGAATCCCCTAGAACAAATGGAAACTTCATTGATAAATATATGGGAGAATCGCCTGGAAAACATACAGTTGTTCATGAAAAACGTAACTCCATTCTGAATCAGGGATTTTTCAGCAAGCCATGTTTGATGACCAGTTGGTGACCAACATTTTGTGATTTAACTGAACCAAGTATCGTAATATCAATTTGGCCAACTTCAAGACGTTGTGTTTTCTATCTTCTATGACCAGCAAAAATTGTGACTTGACCATCAACAATAGGGGGCTGTAAAAAGTCACATAGGGATGTGGGGAGCCAATCATCATATGGAGCTTCAGATGCCCCTCTCGCAATCCAGCCATGGAAAATCAATGGAAGTCCCAAGCCTTTTACCGGCCGCGGCGGGTGAATGGCACATTTTTTTTTTTTTTTTTTGGGGGGGGGGGGGCTCATGTTTTTTTTAAACATTGATAGAGGAGTATGGTTTCTATGTATTTTACTGCTAGAACTAAAGGCAGATGTAATGATGTATTTGTTGCTAAGGGGGATATCCAAACTTAAGAGTTTTCCTGCCGGATCAACATGAATATCCCATGCTTTTGATTCTGCTTGTTGTGCCGTCAAACTTTTGGAAAAACTTGTGGGTATTCGGATGTTCATCTTGGAATGGGCCCTTGCTAAAAGCCTACTGAACAGAGCACTGGGGGATGACATGTGAGGATTTAGCCGCAAGACATTGGTGTTCACAGAAAATTGTTTGGACCACACCCATCATCTCCTTGTCTGTTCTTTTGTCCAAAAACAGGATTGTGTCAGTGTGGGCCCAAACTGGAAGAAGGCCAAACAAAACAGAGTCTGGATGGTCTTCCGACCCTCCAATGATCACTGAGTGTGATTTGCAGTGAACAAATGGGGTGCGGAAAAAGCAAAGTGCTCTTGAAACTTGAGGTGGTGCCAAGTTTGGGTAGGGTCTGACAGCAACTATCAGTTTTTGGGGATGGCGATGATGGAGACGGCTGTAGCGAAGGAGACAAACAAATAACAAGGAACTAACCTACCTACCTACCTACCTACCTACCTACCCACCCACCTACCTACCTACCTACCCACCTTAAACTACCCTACCCTACCCCTTACCCTACCCTACCCTACCCTACTTACCGTACCTTGCTCTACCTTACCTTACCTTACCTTGCCCTGCCGTGCCGTGCTGTACCGTACCTTACCTACCTACCTTTGCCTGCCTACCAGCCTTGCCTTGACCGTTACCTTTACCTTTGCCTTACCTTACCTTGCCTAAATTTGCCTACCTCGCTGTACCTTCCTTACCTATATACAACATACATATTACATCATATGCATTTACAAAGAAACACATATACACACATGCACAGACGGACGGACGGACGGACAGACAGACACACAGACAGACATTCATGCATGCATACATGCATGCATACATACATATGTATGATGCAAACCTACATACATGATCATCTGTCCAAACATGAGAACTACAAACAATTATTTCGTGTCCTTTTTTTAAGTGTAGAATTCCGCTCTGTGGGGTCTCCAACTCTGACCGAGATGCACTTTGGTTTTCTTTTCCATTTTCCCAAGGTCCAGAAGAGGTAGAGTCCCTCTTCACGCGAGAGGACTGACAGAGATTGGTGGCAAAGGATGTGGATAACTTAAAACGACTTTAAATGACGATGAATATGGAGTCAACCACCAAGCATTGTCGAAATTTGTTGAATATCCTCATTGGGATTCATTCGGTAACCTCCAACCATGTGTTCCTATCGTTCCGTGATCACCTGATCAGAACAAAATTTACAAAGGTTTGATTATTGCGAAATGCAAAAAAAAAACAGAATCAAGAGTCAGGAATCAAGAGTCAGGTGAGGAATATTTCCTTGGAACATCTGGTAAATAGTTTTTTTTTTCACTAGCATATATTGATATATATTGGAAGCACTTCTCATTCTCCACTACAGACCTGGAACTGCCTCTGATTTTGGCCGTCTTGACTCGCAACACGGGGATTTTAAACCTGCTTCATGTTTCTAAGTGCACGCTGAAAAAACAAAACGTGAGCAAGGGTCCAGGTAAAGATATCAGATATGACTAGATATAAGACATATGTACATAATATGTAAGGGTATTATTATATATATATAATATTATATATATAATTCAAAATGATGTTATACGATCTTATTTCACACTTATAATCACGTACAGTGGGGTGATCCATGTGGCCAAATTCTTCCCCTGGCGCCCGGAATCCGCCGAACGGAACTAGACAAATCATTGACCCAGGACTTCACGGAACTCCAAGAGGCTGGGAATGGTGGATATTGGTGGATTGCAGCAATGAAAAATCATCAATTCTTAGATCTTGTTACCCTCTGGTAAACTAACATAGCTATTAAAAATGGCCATTTATGGTTGATTTACCTATATTGGAAATGGTGATTTTCCATAGTTATGTTAGTTTTCCAGAGGGTAGTGGAAATTTGAGCTTCCAACCACTATCTGGCAGGGTCTATGTTAATTTACTGGAGGGTATCTTGGGGTAAACTAACATAGATGTGGAAAACCCTTTGTTTTCCGTTCGGAAAAGGATCGACAAATGGCGGATTTTCCGACAGCAGGGTAACCATGGAAAGTACGTTGTGATTTACTGTAACTAAGAAAATGGGATTAATTCTTGGATCGAACATGATAAAACAATCGCATTTGAGATGAAACGATACATTTAACAATTGGATTTACAATCCGTGAACATTGGGATCAAACCATGGGTGTATTGACTATGCGACCAAGGGACATGGACATTTCATCAAATTTCAAACAGGATGCGATCATCAAACATGGGGATTCACCAGCAGAAAATATGACGGTAATGTTTTTTTTTCACGGCGGTCTTATCTATCGCTAGTTGTGCAGATATAGTTGGTTTTCATCGGTAAGAAAAGTGGATTTAGCCAATAATGCTGGAGATCGGAATGCTAAGAGCAGCTACATTGAGAATTGCTCGAAATGGTTATCAACAAGTATAAGATGATTTTGGACTTGTTAGGGAATCATGCCTAACATGACCCATGGATAATTTTTCCAGTCAAGAGATTAGCTCAATTTTTCAGGTTTCGGATATGTTTGGGTGTGACACGGTGTGTCTCAAAATGGGGGCCCAAAACACCTATATGATCCTATATGTCTAATCCGGAAAATTATGACACATGGTCGAAGTTGGGGATTCCAATTTTTGAGAGACAGCCCCATATCTAAAGATCGCCCAAAATATCTTCAAAGGCTGGACAGCTGGCCTCTTCAAAGTACTTGAAAGCTTGGTTGGCTGCATTTGCGGGAGCTGGGTCTCTTTGGGACAGTTGTTATTGAGGAATCTTTTCCATGGGAGCCCATGGAACAGGAATCTCCTTTGTGCACATGCTTGTGGACGTAGCACTGACCTTTTTAAGTTATTTTCCGTCATGTGGTCCTCACCCGAATGAACACAGTCTGTCTAACGTGGGCAAGTATATTTCTTTAAAAAAAAATGACATAAATCATAAATTATTTGGACATGCAGGCAGCAGACATTGTCTTGCCCACAGGCTTGAAAACTTGACACAAAACTAGAATTAGGATGAATTAGGTGCGAAGAACTTAAAGCAAGAAGTCGTGCCCACCCTTTAAACACAAGACAACACAAGTGATGTGTGATGATTTTGGTGCAATTTTTTCTAGACTTTTCTTGCGGTGCCTATGTGTTCAGCCGCATTGTTTCCTTGGGG
This sequence comes from Symbiodinium sp. clade C Y103, assembly GCA_003297045.1. Classification (NCBI taxonomy): domain Eukaryota; class Dinophyceae; order Suessiales; family Symbiodiniaceae; genus Cladocopium; species Cladocopium sp. clade C. Next base: position 163,442 of record BGPT01001312.1, read on the forward strand.
GAATTTGATAGTGCAGTTGAATGGTGGATACTTCTTGCACCAGGCTGGGTACCTCACTTGAGTCCTCAAGAGACACCAGGTGGAATGCAATGTGGCATCAAGGTCGCTCTTCTCAAACCTTGGTGAAGATGAAGATGACGTAGCAGTTGAGGGTTTGAGAAAGGCAAAACAAGTCATTGTAGAACTACAATGGCTCACGATATAAGAACGGATGTGGTCTATCACCTGGGTCAGACTGGGCAAAGAATTGTCAGGCCAGGCTCTAACGCCAACGCTCCAACAGTGCGAACATGCCTCGTAGATACCGTAGACATTTCTGACATCTTTGGCATGTCTTCTGTCAACTATTCTGACATCAACTCTGACATGTGGTTCGACTTTGGATCTGGCGAATCTCATGTCATACTCTGAAAATTCGATCTCGCACATTTTAGATCGTATATCTGATAAATCTTTATTTTGACATGTTCTCTGGCAAACTGAATGTGACGTTGATTCGGACATACATTCCGACATCAACTCTGACATCAACTCTGACATTTGATCTCCCAAATATCATGCGACATTGATTTAGGCATACATCCTGACATAGAATCTGACATTTGACTGGTATATCTTTGTGAGCTTAATTTTGGGGTAAATCTGCTTGTACCATCTTGTACATGAACATGAAGCATCACCATTCAACGACAGGCCGCCATCCGGAAGACCCACAAGGTCTACAGCGATTGCATCGAAGTGGCGCATGGAGCCCCGTGGGATTTGGTGGCTACGGGGAGACCAGGAGGGGTTTTGGTTCAGGGGTTGTTTTTGGATTACTGTACTGCATGTGTTTAAACCAGATAAATACTAGCCATCCAAAAACAACCAAAATGAGATCCCCCTTTCGAATTCCCCGTACAAATCAGCCCAGTTCAAAGGAGGATGTTGTGAGGGGTTAGCCGTATTTGAGGTTAGAGCGTGCAGCCCTGACCCCCTGAGAAAGTTCTTGGACTGGATGGCCATCCCTTGAGAAATCCGCATTGCCAACCGGAAATCTCCTACTTCGGGATTTCTAGGGAATATGTAATATAATATAATACAATATAATATAATATAATATTATATAGTATAATATAATATAATATTATATAGTATAATATAATATAATACAATACAATATAATATAATATAATATAATATAATATAATAATATATTATAATAATATATAATAATATAATACAATATACTATGATATAATATAATATAATATAATATAATATAATATAATATAATACAATATAATATAATATAATATAATATAATATAATATATACATATATATACACATGTTTAACCAAATCCAAGTGAAAGGGGTTCTTTGTCAGTGGATTCATTGAAGGGACCACAGAAGAGACCATTTACATGGATGTATATGCATATGTGTATTATATACATGTTATTACATATACTTATATATATTTTAGAGACATGATTAAATATGTATAGCCATACATATGGTTTTCCTGCCACGTGTCCGTCAAACATATTCTTGGAAATTGATTGGTTTTTGTGTGTCCAAACCTTGCATGATACAAAGAAAAAAAATGTTCGCATCTAATGGAACTCGTGTCCTATCGGTTCAAAACCATGGGCTGGTGGATGTAGCAACGTTAACATGGATAGGTTGGAAAACTGACAGATATATGGCACATATTTTCTGAACCATATATCGCAGAAATATATAATCATCCGGAAGTTCTGTGGCAATAAACAACGAACATTGTCTTGAACGTGCTGAACTATTTTTCCCATCTTTTTGGAGACTCGTGTAGCAAAGCCTTGGATCATGACGTGTGCAACGACTTAAAGGATCATCCCACTTGGTAACTGGTTATATAGATCGGAATATAACCCCAGTTCTAAGTAGTTACGATATGTTACGATCTTGAGGCGGATTTTCCAACCAAACAGTTTTTCCATGCCTTGCATTCGCAGCGCCGAGGCAAGGCATGTACAGTGTCCAGAACATCTGTCAAACTGGAACGTGCTCCCGGCCATTCCTGACAATGCCAATGCTAATCAATCACTTCAGAACTACAGGATACTACAGGTATGTGAAACTCGACATTTTTTTCCCGTAGACCACGTTGATCTCGAAATACACAATGTTACCCTCTGGTAAACTAACATAACTATGGAAAATCACCATTTTCTATTGGAAAATCCACTATAAATGGCTATTTTCCATAGCTATGTTAGTTTACCAGAGGGTAAACCACGTTGATCTCGAAATACACAATGTTACCATGTTTTCTTGCCTCAAATCCGAACCACGGATCCCATGACTTGGGCAAACATCCCGCTGTGTGTGGTGTCTAGATCCCCATTCTGGCTGGCTAAAACCATCGTTGGTAAACAATGTGGCTTTGTCTGAAGGTAGTGTAGCCCTAAAAATCTAATGGATGATGATATATTATGATCATGTTCATTCATTACAAGAGCCTTTTTTTGTGGTATACCCCATTTTCAGACACACCCATATTTGGTATCACCGGGGATTACTTTATCTGGGTCCCATACAGTCCCACTTCTGATTTCCAATTAAGTCATAGGGTGAAGTCACATGCAAGACATTACAATTAACTGTAGTAATATATTGTAATCGTAATGCTACAATCATGTGTTTGCATTTGTAGATTTCTCTATTGTTGCTATGTTGCCAGCATTATTTGATTGCCATCAAACAACCATCAGCCAATGTATAAACTTAATCACTCACAACACAAACAGGATTGTGCGTATCAATCAATAAGTGCAGAGATTTATTTGCAAAGTAAACCGAAATATAACCATGACCCAGTGTTCCATAAAACCATATCATATCTGACCATTGGCATTGGGGGATATTGGGGGCCCTGTCTGGAGCCCAAAATTCAGGGTGAATAGTTTGAATGACATGACTCACATAATATATATTATATTAATACCCTGGCCCATTTCCCCTATAGAATTGGGACACCTAGGTGTCGGATAAAACAATTTTATTATCTCAAATTCCCCTGCCCTTTTTGCTTTGTTTTGGTGGGCTCCAATTTTATCTAGAACCAGGGTGTTCCAATTTTATATTTTTTTGGGGGACCTAAATTTAGTGACCCTGGGCTCCAATTTTATAGGAGGCTCCAATTCTATAGGGAAATATCTGGGGAAATTGGGTTAAATAGGAGCCACCCCTGGAATCCAGTCAGGGGATGTCAGGGGACAATAATGGACAAAAGATGACAAAAGAATACAAAAGATGGTAGTACCATATGATACCATGTAATACCAACCCAGGATGTAATTCCTGGATATTCCTGGTGATTCTGCACTCGACCATCTCAACCCNACAAAAGATGGTAGTACCATATGATACCATGTAATACCAACCCAGGATGTAATTCCTGGATATTCCTGGTGATTCTGCACTCGACCATCTCAACCCCTGCTTTGGAGATGACATTCAACGCCCCTATAAAATTGGATCCTTGGCTACCTAACCCCTATAAAATTGGATCCTTGGATACCTAACCCCTATAAAATTGGATCCTGGGAGACCTCANTTGGCTACCTAACCCCTATAAAATTGGATCCTTGGATACCTAACCCCTATAAAATTGGATCCTGGGAGACCTCATCCCTAAACTTCCCTAAACATCCTTAAACAAGATCAAACAAGTGGGGAAATTGGGATAAATTTGGTTAAACGGAGCCACCCCTGGAATCCAGTCAGGGGACAAGAATGGACAAAAGATGACAAAAAAATGGTAATACCATATGATACCATGTAATACCAACCCATGGTGTAATTCCTGGTGATTTTGCACTCGACCATCTCAACCCCTGCTTTGGAGATGACACTAAACGCCCCTATAAAATTGGATCCTTGGCTACCAAACCCCATAAAATTGGATCCTTGGATACCTAACCCCTATAAAATTGGATCCTGGGAGACCTCATCCCTAAACTTCCCTAAACATCCCTAAACAAGATTAAACAAGTGGGAAAATTGGGATAACCACCCCTGGAATCCGGTCAGGGGACAATAGTGGACAAAACATGGTAATACATTGTAATACCATGTAATACCAACCAATGGTGTAATTCCTGGATATTCCTGGTGCTTCTGCACTCGGCCACTCAGAATGAATATGAACCACCAAAAAACCACTTGGGACACCAAATTTCAGCTTAAAAACATGGCCATGATTAGACCATTTTGGTTGGCTCCAATTTTATAGAGGTCAATATGGAGCTAACTCACCTTTTCATATGACCTGGGTGCTCTAATTTTATAGTGTTTTTAGACTTTGTGATATCGATGGGTTACTGGTAGGCTCCAATTTTATAGGGCTGATTTGTGTATGTGTGTGCCAGGGTTTAATTTTGTAGATGGCCACTGAGGGGCCTCCCCAAAGTATACACTGGGTCTGCTATAAAATTAGAGCCCCCAGGTCGGGGGGGTAAACTGGCCAGGGTATTTATATTATATATTTATATATGTCTATAAATGTGCATACAACCATCAGCCCGTATACATATACCCTACGAAATAGTAAAACATAGCGAACAAAAATATATTGTATGTCCATATACACAGTGTACTTTTGAGAGCTTATGTACCATTCGATTGTCTGATAAAACTCGATGATCACCAAGTACCATTCAACTTTTGCATTAGTAGGATAGACTCAACAATATCAAGCGGGCTGGTGAAGATATCCCATGTTTCTTTTGTTCTACCCATCATATGTTCACAAATCCCATGATTTGTTCCATTCTATCCCATTACTTTTCATTCGATTTTATTCTGGCCCAACTGTATCCCCATTCCAAACCCATTACAATTATCAATTGTTTATTTCACATCGTACTATCAATTAACTATCTATGCTGTATATATATATATACATATGTTACATACCTGTCTATGTTATCATATCCTCCTTACATTCCTCGTAGGTTTGTACAAATTCATGAATCATTGGTATTTTACATGACATTTTTTTTTGTATATACATCTATAACATGTTTGTATATATAATCATAGTAGATTTTTGAGTATGACATATGTTTGTTTAATTGTGTATCAACACTTTTGATACACATAGACCTGTACACATACATATATCGGTATAGTTTTATAAATTGTTGTTACAACCCATCAACAATAAGCAAAACTTATGTGAGTGATTGTTGATAGGCCTATCTCAATTGTAGATGATAGAGTAACATTACAATGATTATTGATCAATGTCAATACGCAATTGGTTTATTCTTGATATTGGGGTTTTACCAACAAAGGCATCATTACAATCCATTATTGGAATAGCTATTTGTGTGCAAATAATAGAGATGGTGTTTTCCATTGTGTTCCAATGGAGGGTATATCATTTTATCATCCAGCAATTTATATAATAGTCTTTAATCATTACTCATATCATGCCCATAAATGGTGCCTAGAAATGACCCCTTTCATAGTGAACCTGATGATTAAAATGGGCGTACCCTATTTTCAGACGAACCCAAATATGTCCATCTTCTCCAGATTACTCCACTTGGCGTGACTGAGCAGTTGGAAACCATTTTCCAAACAGGAAACTCTCGGTTTTCCACATTTTTTCCACATTTTTTCCACATTGTTTCCACATGTTTCCACATTTTTCCACATCTTCTTCCACGTCTTCCCCCAGTGTTTTTGGCCGTTCTATTTCTATGTTATTTCCGGTTATGATTGGTTTTATGTACCCATAACATGTTTGCTCTACCAACTCCTCCCCGTCCCTTATTGGAATATATAACAATATATATATATATACATACACACTTCTTTATTACAATCCATTCTTGGAATAGCTATATATATATATATATATAAATACATTGTTTGGAAAAGTCATTTCAAATATTACTGGACTAGCTAGCTATTATTATTTGAACATTTGGAAAATCACATAAGTTCTGTTTATTCAACATAGCTATGGAAGCCATGGCCCATGTATAGATGTGATTTACATTTGAAAAAGGTGGATTTTGCATAGCTAAGTTGGTTCATAAACCCATTAACTAGTTCAATACATCTACTAAAACCATACAGTAGTTGATGGATTTGAATTACCAGCGTGTATATCTCATTTTTTTCCATTCTCATTATATCCCTGGAGCATCCCATGATCATCCCATGAAATCCCCAATAAACCCCAATGAATCCCATGAAATCGGCATACATCCCTATAAATCCCTTTAAAATTCTTACAATATTATAGTGGGATTCATACCTGGGATTTCATGGGATTCTTCAAGGATTATAGTGACAAGAATCCTTTACCCTCTGGTAAACGTTTACATAACTATTGCAAATCACCATATTTAAATGGCCATTTTCAATAGCAAACTGTGAGTTTACCATAGGGTAAGAATCCCATGAAATCCCAGGTATTTGCCCTTCTACAGCATCGTGGCTCGTCCCCAACATGGCTCCAGGTACGTGCGCCCCAGCGGCGAAGCCATCGCCATCCACCGGCGGCGCCGGACGCTGCCGGCGCGCTCCAACACCAAGGTGGGGCCGGCGAAGTTCATGGGATTATAGTGGAGATATGTAACAGTAATTTATACGGATTTCATGGAATTTACCAGTAATTTATAGATATTTATAGGGATTTCATGGAATTTACTAGTAATTTATTCCCCACAACTTTGTGTGGGGTTCTTGTTTTTTGCTTTGCACCTCCCGCCTCCTCCTCTTCCTCCTCCTCCTCCTCCTCCTCCTCCCGCGTCTCCTCCTCACACACACAACATTGTCACACACAACTCTCACACACACAACATTGTCACACACAACTCTCACACACACAACATTGTCACACACAACTCTTACACAC
>BGPT01001313.1:32949-52545 GCA_003297045.1 Symbiodinium sp. clade C Y103
TTCCCCCCACGGGCGCTGCCAAGATGAGGTCCACACAAGCCGTCCCCAGATCGACAGGTGGCGCTCCTGCACGGTCAACCGCGAGACCCCACCCCCACACTCGCCGAGCTCATGGTATACAGGCCGAAACCTGCACACAGGGCCAGCAAAGCTGCCTTTNGCGCTCCTGCACGGTCAACCGCGAGACCCCACCCCCACACTCGCCGAGCTCATGGTATACAGGCCGAAACCTGCACACAGGGCCAGCAAAGCTGCCTTTTGTGCCACATGCCCAGCGCACAGTGCAGGCTAACTAGCATTTCCCGACCAGCCCGAAGCAAGCAAGTCCAGTTGAAAATTCAATGGAGAGATTGTCGAATTAACTTGGCAACCAAGGCGATTTCTGTTGCAGCTTTAAAGGATGCGGCATGCTGGCCTTTTTGGCAAAATCAACCCAACAAAAACCAAACACATAAAACTCATGTAGTCTATAAGAACTTGTTTCAAGCGATGAATTGCTCATGACAAGATCTTCTTGCTAGATTTGTGTTGGTTGGTCTGCTGCATCTTTCTGATTCTTTTTGCCAATGTCTGCTCATTAACTTCAACTATCATTGAAGGGCCAAAACAAGCAAACCCAGCCATCGCTTCCTCCAAGAAGCGAACAAAAACACGCTACAGTATCTTCAGCTTTGGAATCTCAAGGGTTTGGTCTTTGTTTCCCTTTTGTAACAGCAATATTTCGCGCTCAGTCTCACACCAATGAAAACGGGACAATGAGAGACAGTAGCTGTGGCCTATTATGGGAAATCAACTCAACTGCATTGTTGCCGAATCAACATTTAGACAAACAACTGTATCAACTCCCCTTGCCACTGCGGCACTTGTTTCAGAACATCGTTTGCATGAGGCACCGGCAAGATAAAAACTACTAACCAATTGGATCCAGGCGGCCGTTCAAAATCGTGATAGTAGCATAGGGGAATAACTCTTGCCATGCCAGTGTCTGAATGGTCTGCAACCACACCCAAAAACTGACATATGGGTTAACCAGGCCGCAAGTCCACCAAATGAAAATCTCGTCAGTCAAGTTTATTCACCATCCCCACCGACAAATTGAAAAATGAAACCCGATGGTTGAGGAGTTGAATGCAACTATGGTTGAACTGGAATAAAAAAATCTTCCATCCTTGCCATGGATTGCTCGTTTGGTATACTACTATTTTGTTTTCAGGGATGTGTTGTGAACCATCAGCTCATGAGCCTGCATGTTCAAGTGTTTCAGCAGTACAGGTGCAGCATCCTCCATGGAACTGGCTGGTGGTAAAAGCGCACAATGCATTCTCTGCACATTGCTTCATATCAGTACATGAGCTATAAACCCCGACAAGCAAACTGAATCAGTATCAGAATAGAATACGTTCAGAAGTAGAAGAATATAGGCATTTTCTTCTTCCCAAACCAAATTGTTCCAGCCAAGGTTATCGTTTGTGCTGCTATGGCACTTGTTTCAGAAAATATCTTTTGCATGAGTACTGAGGCACTGGCAGGATAAACCATACGCCAAGGCGGCAATTCAAAACGGTGATGCTGATGGTGATGCATGCATAAACGGTCAGCAATGTCAGCATCACTTATTGCTGGGTGGCTGGTCACATAGCAAGCCTCAGCTTCAGCTCAAACTCTTCACGACATTGTGGTCTTGAGTTCTGTTATTGGGACTTTTTTGTGTTATACTTAAAATGCGTGCAGCACGCGCAAAACTACTAACCACAAAATCCAAAGACAATCCAAAGCTCTGTTCGGTTGTGATGTATTGAAGACCGAGACCACAGAGGCTCTCACAAAGGCAACGTCTCACCAAGTTGGATCTGGCAAAACATTCAGCATATGCACTCCCAGGGTTCCTTCTGCCAAATTGGGCAGACAAAGGAGAGGGTACAATTCCATTTGCACTTTAGACTGTTTTTCATAGTCCAAAGCGATCTATCCGCGTCTGCTCGACGGTTTTATGGGGGTCTGGTCCTCTGCACTGCACTGCAAGTGATGTCTCAGGCCAAGTGACTGACATGGGAAATCCGGGACGTCAAAAGGCACTAAGGATCTGCTGCTGGAGACCTCAACGTCTGCCAGCCCGGGGTGTTGCACATGGACGGCCCACATTCCATGTTGGTATGGGATAGATGGGACGACAGCTGGTCAAAATGTATGGGGCCACTTGCACCAATTAGAGTTATGTGTGTATACATATGTATGTGTTTATGTATGCATGTATGTATGCATATGTATATATTGTATGATATAGATTCAAAATAGATACAATCATATATCTTATATGTAGTTACATCCAAATATAAGAATTCGCTTTTCGGTCTCTCGATCCCCCTGTTGTAAACCGGGGCCTATTGTAGAAGCCCTGAAGTGTTTCGGAGATGTCTCGAGCGCTGCTGACCTGAGACACACAGAATTACACACCTGGGGATTTTGCAGTACTTTGTAAATCATACAACCAGCCTCGGTTTGCCTATTCTCCACTCATTGTCTTTTTCGCAAATTCCTACAGTATTTACTTCCCTTTCAAGTGACAGCGCGGTCGAGTCGGTCGAGTGACCAAAGGGATCAAATCCATGTGGTCTTTGTAAAAAGAACTTGTCTGGAGTCCTTAGAGCATGCATTTACTGTCGTGCCAGTGATGCAGTTTGCAACAGCGAAACTCAGCTATGTGATCACACTCAGCAACTCCGAAAACCAAATCGGTCTCAAAGTCAGTTTGAAATATCTGAAACTCAGTATGGCAGCCAAGAGGACAACCTGACTTTCAACTGGGGAACTCGTGTGCCTTGGGAGGCAGGACCTTCCAGGATGCGATCAAAGAGTTCTCTCTGTGACATACAGGTTGACGTCCAACTTAGGACCTAAGCTTCGAAAGCGCAGAAACAATCAAAACGTGACCAAATTTCTCAAAGGTCACTTCGAAAACACTGAATCATATTATCAATATGTATGTGGATGGTTTTGTGGCCGAATTGTTACCCTTGCGTTCCATACTTATTTTAGCCACGCCTTCGGGATATCCCTTTGCTGATCCCTTTGCTTTCGGCTTGGTGCTTTATCAGCATGTGGAGGCGTGGAGGCTTTTCTGCAAACCAGCTGGGAAACCCCGAAAGCACAAGTGCCCATTTTGCAAACCACCTTCGCTTGTGCAGGTGGTCCACAATCATGAAGGGTTTGATTCTTCTTTTAACATGTGCAGCATTTACATGGCTACCCGCTCTTAGCACCCCTTCTGTCTGGCTTTGTTGGGCTACTAGCTGCCCAAAGGCCCATAAGAAAGCAACAAAACTGGGCTGCGAAGTATGACCTGATAGAACATATCAATGATCATATCAATGTGTCTTGCTTCTTCAATCAGTGCTGGTCTACCCATGTCAATAATGTCATCCGTGAAGGGTTCCACAGCTAATCCTTTTCGCTGCAGAAAACATGCACATAATTTTGAACAGCCCGAAGGCCCCATGAGACCTCCTCAGCAAACACAACTGATCTACAATCCTACCCTTTCGCCTGATTTTTGCACGGCAGGAGATCGAGACAGAAACAACAAAACCCCACACAGTGATGTGAAGAATTAGAAAATGGTTAATCATTTTATGCGTCATACATGCGCGCATGTGTGTGTGTGTGCGTGTGTGACCGATCTGATCTTTATCTGGTTCTGTTCCCTTCAAAGCACAACTCAACTTGGTCGCAGTTTTCTCCGCACAAGCTGTCAAAATCTGATCTGGAACCAACTATATAGAAACCTTGTCAAAAAAAACCGTCGGCTTTGGAGTTAAAAATCGAAGCCATCCTGAACCCAGCATCAACCATCATCGGATACAAAGCGCGCCTTGATAACCGCGGTATGCAAAAGGTTTCTGGCTACACTCAGCACTCGGCCGACTCGACCAAAGTATTGCAGAAGCTCTACCAAATTCTACCAAGGTCTTTGTGGCATAAGGAACCAAAAGCAAACAGTTGAATTCAATGTGATGTTGGTGGCTTTGGCTGCCAAGAACAGCTGTATTTTGTATGAGTGGTGTTTCACACATGTTCGTGCATTTCATCTTCTGAAGTTGCAAACGATTCATGCAGCTTGAAGGCAGCACCGGGCGATCAAACGAATTCGAAATTATGGTCGGCTGATTGGCTGATCCTCTGATGAAACTTTTGAACATCGGTGAGTTGTTGTGGAGCACTAGGAAAGAATGAGCCCAAAGGAGGGTACTGGGTAGCACGCAAACCAAAAGATTGCCTATAGGAGCTACTTGTGCATTTTCTGCCCCTTTGGGTTCTTTCTCTCTCTTTTTTTTTTCTCTCTCTCTCTCTCTCTCTCTCTCCCTCTCTTTTCTTCTAGTGTCTTTTCTTCTATTCTTTTGTCTCTTCGTCTCTTGGTCTCTTGTCTCTTTTCTCTTCTCTCTCTTTCTCTCTCCCTCTCTCTTCTCTCTTCTCTCTTCTCTCTTCTCTCTTCTCTTCTTCTCTCTTCTCTCCTCTCTTCTTTTCTCTTTTGTCTTCTCTTCTCTTCTCTCTCTCTTTCTCTCTCCCCCTCTCTTCTCTCTTCTCTCTTGTCTCTTCTCTTCTTCTCTTCTTCTCTCTTCTCTCCTCTCTTCTTTTCTCTTTTGTCTTCTCTTCTCTTCTCTCTCTTTCTCTCTCCCCCTCTCTTCTCTCTTCTCTCTTGTCTCTTCTCTTCTTCTCTCTTCTCTCTTCTCTCCTCTCTTCTTTTCTCTTAGGTCTTCTCTTCTCTTTTCTCTCTATCTCTCTCTTCTCTCCTCTCTCCTCTGTTTCTTATATTCTCGCTGTCTCTTTTCAATCCCTTCTCGTCCCTTCTCTTCTCTTCTTTCTTTGGTCTCTTCTCTTCTTCTGTCTCTCTCTCTCTCTCTCTGTCCCTGTCTCTGCCTCTGCCTCTGTCTCTGCGCATTTCAGACCCAAACGCACTATCTCCTCAACCGTCTCGCAGGCAACAATACTTTTCACTAACCACCAGCGTAAGATTGCCTGAGCAAACACAAGATTTGGCCCACTTTCTACTCACCCAAATGCAAGTCCAACATCACCAAATGCCGGACCTGCCACGCAATCTGCAAGTCAAGTATAAATCCACTATCACCAAATGCTGCGACTGCGACATAATCTACAACTCAGGTAACAAGCGATGGAGAAGAGGCTGTTCCACTTCCACTGTGAGAAGCTCGCGCTTGCACCAAGAAGAGCACTGCTTACACGAATATGCGCAAATCCATGTCAAAAGCACAGGTTTTGGATTGCAGGTTACGCGGTTGCAGACTATCTTGCCAATCTCCAATTGAAGCAATTATCAAGAGCCCATATTGCAAAGCTTGCAAGCACGCCCCTGACAATGTCCAAACCTACGTCAATCATCTCGATCACAATCAATTCTAATGCACCCCTTAGGAAGGTTTCTGATACGCGCAAATGAATTTTGTAAGGCTATGGGTCGAAAGATCAAACAAATCACAATCATTCTTGTTTGGAATGGACGGACTTCGATGAAACTCATTCTTGATGCACAGACGACTTTCGGAAGCTCGTTACTGCTGTCTTGATACAAAACAAAGTGATCCCAAAAATGCCCGAAATGCCGGTCACCAGCTTTGACTCATATGACTTCTGTGTGTTCATCCTGGCAAAACTGGCTCAAACCCGCAAATTTGATCAAATTTGCGTGTTCCCCGCCGTGAACTGCGCCGGTCCTTCATCCGCAATTGACATGCTTTCATGTGTCGAAAAGGAAGCTAGACAAAAAGTGAAAAACGGTCTGACCTGCTTTTCATCAAAGAAACAAAGGACGCTCATCAACATGCGTCAACAAAACTAAGCTCGTAGGCCACACACATTTCAGAGGGTAACAAAAAAAGGAACAAAGAAACAAGCAATAAGAAAACACAGAAAAGAATGAAGACACACATTGCATAGGGATGCATAGGGCATCTATAGGGTTTTCATGGGTTGTCATGAGTTGGGTACCCTCAACACATGGAATACTTTTCCACAGAGTGTCAGTTTCAAGGATTGTCATCTTGACCTATACTGGTTGGTACAGTACCCTGCTGCCAAGCACACTTTGACATGACTGACAATCAACTGCACACATGTTGACCGGATTTTCTCGAATCAATTTCACATTGAAAACACAACAAATGACCTTTCGTGCGCACAATTGTTACAATCGTATGCTCATATTAATATTTGCCGAAAAAGCGCCAGCAGAGACCGCAGCGGCTCATTCATCCATGAGTCGTGCACAGGCCAACGCCAAACGCACACTACATAGCTATCAGCTACAGTATATAAGCAGTCTCTTCCAGATGAATCACAGAATTTTGGAGCACACATCCTCACATGCAATGCATGGAGCCCTGACAGGCTGTGCTTCATACCAATCCTGCACGTTTGTATTTCTTAACATACTACAAAGCTTGAGATAAGCTCTTGCATCGCGATGTCGACACGGCGACCTGTGGGACAGTTGCGCGAGTTGTTCCACTGAAGAGTCGCATTTGCCTTGCCGCAATTCTTTTTCCGGCCCAGGTCCCACAGCTAACTGTACAATGATCCATCGAACCTGGCGGCCTTGCAAGGCTCCACGCCCGAGGGCTGTATGAAAGTTGCAAAACTCTTGCTAAGTTCAAAGCCTATCAAGAAGAAAAGCGCAAGCTGAGCTCAAGCTGAGTATCAGACAAGAAGCTGAGCTGCATAAGAGACTGACGTTGCTGCTTCGCAGCGGTCGTCCAAAACTACAAGCCTACAGACATGCTTGCTACATGTCTGCTACATCCCGCCCAATGTAATGCGTCCAAGTAGTGGACCCCTCTTCTCTGAATACCCTTCTTTTTCCCTCAGCAGATTCAGCCATGTACGAGTAATATGTGTTCTCAAGATTTCTCAAGCATCCACATGGTGACCTGTTGCTCGGCATACTGGGCAGCTCGGTATGCGACCACATCTTTTCACCCACGAGAACCACGCACTGCAGCATTTCTCATGAAACGTATGGCCACAGTGCAGAGTCTGCGGGTCACCATCTGGGCACCACTCGCCATCTGTTGGAAGGGATTCTTGACAAATGGCACAAAGAGTCCCTTCAAGTGACTTTTGCGTCCCATGCCCAAATTCATCGGTCATTCCCATAGCATCTGAGATGATCTTGAATGCTTCTCCTTTCCTTCCTCTGCGCTCTCCGTGCCGTTTGGCCCTCAAGCGCTGGACCAGCTGGGGAAATCGTTGACGCGTCTCATCACAGGTGTCTGGATCAGCTTCTGGCAAGCATCTTAGTGCATCAGCAGCCTCCAAACGGACGCTGTCATCATTGTCGTCCAAGGCTGTACAAACCAACATCTCAAAGAGCGTCGCTTGTCCTTTACCCTCTGCCTCAGCACAAAGACCCAAAGATCCAAGAAGTTCCTTGGCCCCGCCACTGGCTATTGCACCTAAAGTTGCACAAGCACTCATTCGAATCTTTGGTCGGCAATCCTTCAAGCTTGTTAACAGCGGTTCGATTACACTTGCAACCGCAAGGCCCTCTCCTGCAACTGCAATTGCGCTTAAGGCATCCAATGGTGCAGCTAAAGGAACACCGCTTGCTTGAGTTGCTTGAAAGCAATGCCTTCGTTGGCCTTGGCCCCTGAGCAAAAAATCCCCACAACAGCAAAAAACAAAACTAAAGATTACAGAGGCCAACCAAGATGCATGATACTCTTGACATCTTGCGCCACCATGGAAGCAGCACCTTCTTCTGCCAGGATGCGATACAATGCGGAGACTTTCCTTTGAACAAGGATGTCCTGATCTTTCAAACATGGCAGCAGCGCGCTCCCGTGCAAAGCCACTGAGATTGCATGACCTTTCTCGGCAATTGAGCGCAAGGCTCCAAGGATGGCCAACTTGACGGGCCCGCCTTCGGTGGGCTTCAAACTACGCAGTACCGGTTGCAAGTTGGAAGCCAATGTCGATGCGAAAGAATCACCTTTCGACAAATGTTCTAGGGATTCAGCTGCCTTTTGCCGAATGTCTGGGTCTCTGGATGTCAAATCCGTGCACAACCGATTGAGACAAAGGCTGTGTCTGAAGTCCTTGTCCGACTTGTCCTCTGTGCGAAGCCATCTGCTAGGCAATCCTCGTGCCACAACTTTGCTCTCGGCCAGAGCTGGCACCACTGCACTCAGTTCCAAAGAGGGTGACATTGGCAAAGCTCTCTGCCTCGCGGTCTTCTTGAGCCAAATTCAGCCAACGACTTCAAAGTGAGACGATCGCCGAGATGTTTTTAACAAGTAGCTGAGACTCACTGAAAAATGCACATGGATCAAATCGCCACTTCTGATCTGAAACAATGCGCATGTCGTGCTCTTGTTGAAAACTTCCTAGACTGCAAACTCTGTGTAGCATCTTTCTCCAGAGATGGCAATTGCCTGTCCTTGGGCAAGTTGACCAACTGCTACTGTAACTATCTCTCAAATTCAAAAGACAGATGTAGAGCAGCAAAGAGCAGCAAAGTGCTTCGTGTCAGCTTTGCAAGCTATATCAAGCTATGCATTACTAATTCGCCGATCTCAAACTCCTCCCACCGGCCGACAGTGATAAGTGTTCCTTACTCAGGCAACAGGATTGTCACCTGTTGCAGTTCACCCATGACTCGCAGAAGGTCACAGTTTTTCAGTGGTAGCCATGCTATTTCGAAAAAAGTCCCTACAGTTGCACCAAGACGCGGGTGACATCTTGCGCTGCAGCACTGCGCATTTACCCAGCAGGGCTCGTTGAGACCTCTGCAACCCGGCCTGGTCAGGCAGTCGTTACTTCAATTCAGTCTTCAAGCTGTCTTGAAGCATCTTGTTGAAATTCAGAACATGTTCCCGTACAATTGCGCACAAGCTTTCTTGGGTAAATTTGCTGTTACCGCCCCAGTCCAACGCCCACTGAAATCAACCCATCTCATGCGAGCAAGCGGGGGAGAACAACAGGTATGTACTGTAGTTGTATAGTAGCTGGTGAAAGGGAGAGTATCAAGCACTCCTCCTTTTGGGTTGATTCGTGTCAGCATCAACAAGGCACCGGGGACACAGGTGCAAAATGCAACATGTAGTGTTTGTTGTTGATGTGGATGAGACTCGGGCAGAATATACAGTTAATGATGATGGTGCCGCTGATGACGATGGCGTTGATGATGATGGCGTTGATGGCGATGATGGCGATGATGGCGATGATGGTGATGATGACGATGACGATGACATGGACGATGACGATGACAATGATGCCGGTGGTGATGGGGATGAGGATGCGGAGTAACGCGGAGTAATGCGGAGTAATGGGAGGGGGCATCTTTCTCTCGTAAGATTGCCACCAAACTAGTGAGTCACTTGGGGATCGTCATGAAAGGCCAGGAGGAGGAGGAGGAAGAGGAGCATGGGGATGAGTGTTGTGGTGCACCAAGAACAACGCCCCCAAAATGGATCAAAATGGAAGCCATGTGCAGAAAAGCCTAGAAATAAATTGCCCGAGAAACAAAAAGATCTGGAAGCCTCAAAAGAAGGCTGCCTAGACACCACAGAGATTGAAAGTTCAATCATTTTTGATCACTTTAGGGAGGAAATCAAATCCCCTTCATCATAAACGTGAAAAATCAAAGTTGTGCAGTGCAGTTGCTTGCCCCCAAAAAGGAACAAGTTCCAAAGCACAAAGTCAGGTAGCCGTAGATATCTTTCATGAACACTGATCTGCCTTCCACCTCCTCCTCCTCCACCACACAGGTTGCAGCTCCTTCTGCAGTTCCTGTTCATGTAGCCGGCGTTTGTTGCACCTAGTTGGGTCGAATTCTGGTGCATGACATACGAAGTTGTTGCTCTGCTCCATGCTGGATTAAGCACAGAACAGTATCCAAGCTGCGCCCACCCATGACACTGCCAGTTCCTGCATCGGCGCCACGCAGCTTTGCCAAAATTCTATGCTAGTTCCGAGCACATCAAAGGAATTCAAGCATTACGTCACTACCTGCGCGTTCAACAATCTGGCCTGTCGACACATGCTGTCACCTCCGCCAAAAGTAAGCTTCTGTTGCGATCATCTAGTCTCCGATCTGAAGGCAGGCTGTCGGCAGCCTGCAGTTGCATTTCAGTCTTCTTTGAACACCATTCGTGCATGTGGCATGAACATGAAAACACAGGTGCTGGGGAAGCACAAAATCAATACTGTGTTCTTTTCTTTGGGACTGCTGTGCAATGCTGCGCACTCATTCTGTTCAAATCTGTTCAGTCATTATATTGCGGATGCTCTGTGCCTGGAATTGCGACTCAGGGTGGGCTTCAGTCTCCTTGGAGCCGACAAGTTTGACACTTTGGTGAGTCATGTTTGGGAGATCTGAATATGAACTTTTCAGAGATGCAATTGATATGAATGGTTTGTCTCCGAACATTTCTCACCAATTCTGTCGACAGAAGACTTCGGCCATCCAAAACCGTCCATAAATCTGAATCATCCTGAATCCAAGCAACAAGGAGAAGCAACAGCGCCAGGAGAATATGCATCGCTGGCTTTCAAACGCTTTTAGTCATTGACAAACGCTTTTGAGCCAGCAAATGATGAACACCATCGGACACTGCAAAGCAAATACGGCATGCAAGAAGCACACATGGAATTCAAAAGCTTCAGCTGCATTCATCTGAACACAGGATAATGATCCACAGCCTGTCACACAATCACACATCAGGAGAGTTTCTTTTCATTGCGGCATTACTCGCTTGCTCAGAAACTCCTTCATCCAGGCCTCAACATGATTTTGATATTCTTCGACCATCTCAAACAGATCATTACAAGCAGTTAGCATCAGTTAGCATTGTTTGTCTGAGCAGTGTGGGCTTTGCAGCTCGGTGCCCTCAGCTTTCCCCACTTCCAGCCTTGCGGAGAAAATTGTTGATGCGAGCAGCCCAGGTGGATTTTGCATGCCTCAATATGCTGCAATGGAAGGGGACACAGCTTGCTTGGCTAGGATGCATTGCCACATGTATTCTGAAGAGTGTGAAACTTCTTGCCATCAAGGAACTCCAAGCTGTCGGCAACCTGCGCACTTTTTGTTGGGTAACGCCTACTCGGTCTGTGTGATCAATGACTGGTAGCTAGCAGTACCACAAACAGTACCACAAACAACATCAAACAACAACTGTATGGCTCAGATTCGCACAGGCCACCTCCAACTCAGAATCTGGCAGCATCCTTGCAAGCTCTTCTGCTGCCTGGCTCAAGATCTCTAAAGCAGCCAGCGTTAGAGAGAAACCCTTGATGTGATGTTAACATGGGCTAAAATGGGCTAACATGAACTAACATGGGATAACTAGTATTCACCAAAAAATGTTTCGTTCTTTGTTTGTCTGGCCTTCACTGGGTGCTGCTCATCAGCCGCAACTGCCAATAGGAGAACTGGGCAACCTGGTGATAGCCTCAGCACCAAGCATCAAATCAATAAAGGACGTCACATTTTTGACATATGTTGATATTCCTTAATTTTTCATCGGTTGGCCGCTCCATCGTCATACTGCGGTGGCACCTGGCCCTTAGCTGCTCCATTGTCACGGCGATTTTATCATTTTTTCACATATCTTCACATATTCTCTTAGATGCACATCCTCACACGGGGCTGTTCCTTTCATGGATCAACTTGATCCAGGAATACGATTCTGATATAAAAAAAGACTCCTCGTTTTGACCGACCATGGCACAAATGGCACTTAAAGTTCATGTTGTGGCCAGGCCATTCCTACTTTGTAATTTGGGGTATCATTACTGTATGAAGCAGTGTAAAGCAGGCAACTGCAAACTGCAGGTCCATCCTTGCTGTGTCCCATACAGCAAGGTCTGCAAGAGTAACTTGGCAATGATTCTGTTCTCCTATTCACGGTAGAACCAACCGTATGTATGATGAACTGTTCTGGCTGCACGTGTTTTCGCCTCCTAAAGAGCAGTTGCGCTTCAATTTCAGCTGGGAGGCGGGACACCATAGGCATCTGCTGCCATACTTGGAGACGACTTGGCCAAACCCTCCTGACAGGGACAAACTTCCAGGTCCATCTTCTCTGACTTGCTGACTTGCGACCTTTTTCTGATTTAAACAGTTTCAGAATAGAAGTGTCTGCCTCCCAGTCTCTAGACGCTCGAAAACTTAAAGTCACTGTCCTTGAATCTGTCCGCCAGCTGCTTCCCTGGTTGCTCAGATGCCGCATAACCATGCAGCGCTGCTGCAAAGACGTCCTGATGCTGGCGACAGTTTGAGTGTCAAACGTGTGCTCCATGTCAGGTCCCCATGTTGAGATCAAGACTGGACGCTCGTTTGCATGTTTGAACCATTGTCCGATCGCATGCTGCAAGAATGCGCGCAGAGACAGACGGACAAACAGAGAGAGAGAGAGAGAGAAAGAAAGAAAGAAAGAAAGAAAGAAAGAAAGAAAGAAAGAAAGAAAGAAAGAAAGAAAGGAAGGAAGGAAGGAAGGAAGGAAGGAAGGAAGGAAGGAAGGAGAGGGGAAGAAGAGAGGAAGGAGAGAGGAAGGAGAGAGGAAGGAGAGGGGAAGGAGAGGGGAAGGAGAGGGGAAGGAGAGAAGGAATTTTCAATGTAGATTGCAAATCGACTTGACAAAGAAACCACAGCTGTGTGAAGCCCGCAGCTCTGACTAGTGGCCTTCTCCATTGTCCGTCTCAAACGCTGAAGCTCCCCCTTTGTAACAGTGGAAAATGTGGCAACTGCACCATCCAGAAAGGGAGCTCTCTCCCCGGTCTCTTCTTTGTCTAAAGCATCGAAACCATCAGTCATGACCAGCTCTGCAGTCCGACGGATTTCTTGAAGAAGTGCTGGGTCCACAGATCCTTTGGCCACATCTGCCAGCATCTGTGGAGGCCTCATGAGTACCAGTCCTGGAGGAGCGTCGATTGAATTACTTGCCTGTGCAGCAATCGCTGCTTCCAGTGCCACGGCTGCTCCGAGCGCTTCCCCTCCAAAAAACGATCGCGAAACAGAGTCAGCTGCAGCCCTTCGCATATCTTTCGCTAACTCCGACCACAAATACTGTTTGTGGCACTCTTGGTCAACGTTTTCATGGGCAGACTTTGAGCGACCATGGCCACGAAGGTCCAAGCGCAACACTGTACGGCCCAGCTTTGCAGGATCCAAAATGCTCCCAATTCCTCTGAGTTCATCGGAATCGCAGCATCCACCAAGCCCATGAGACCAAACCTCGGTTGTGCTGGGACAGCTGTCCTCAAAGTCTGAAACGTTCCAGCACGGTTTTCTGCTTAACTTCGCTTGGTGCAGGAATTCTGCACAATTTGCTTTGGTTTGCAGACTTCAGAAGGATGTCAAAAAAACTTATTCAAAAATTTGAGACTGCATCGGAGACGATTAGACAACAGCTTGAGGCTTCGCAACCCACAACATGAAGCCCCAAGGCAAGCACATGTGCAGTATATTCATTTCAAAAGTGCCTCTCAATATTCAAGCACATTATTCTCTATATTCTCTCTGTTGTCATGCTCCTCCTTGTCATGATTCTCATTCTCAGCATCTGACATCCATCTATCATCCAAACCTATTTGAGGACTCCTTGTGCACATCGTATGATGGTAAGCGCCCCATGTCTGCAGGAGGAGGAACCAAAGCTGGAGAGGAACCAAGCACAGAGATCCCACCCAGATTGGCTGCTCGCGTCTCTACCTGAAAGAAAACTGCAAAAACAGAAAGCACGACTTGGAAATACTGGAAAGAACATGAAAGAACAGAATGGTTGCTTGATCTGCTTGTATCTTCGATTCCCAGGCTTGTCTTAACGGCAGCTCCATTCAGCTGCGAGACTTTACCTTTCAACCCATTAGGATTTGGTTCACAGGACGCAAGATATCTCCTCTCAAAAGGTAAAAATAAGTTCAGAAACAGCCAGTAATGCCTGCTGTGATTTGAATTTGGATTTTGACTCGTGATTCCAATGAGCTGAATAAAAGCGAGACTCCCATTGTGCAAAACGTGGCACGGCTCGACGCATTGAGGAGTTCAGCAATAGAAAACAATGGAAATGACTATGGGACGGAATTGAGTATGATAGATTGAAAAGTGCAAACATGATTTCTCGTCTTGAAGGCCGCCATCCAGCTGTTTCTATTTCTCCGGATTTCTTGGGTATTAATACTCTCGATGGGGATTTCTTACTTCCCCGTTTGGCTCTGTCAAGCGAGTCAAGTTGTTGAAGGCAGGGCTCTTTTCCATAGATCAAATTCCACAGGCAGTGCCTACATAACTTTCAAGTATGTTCATTATATTTTCTTTGTGGTTCTTTGTGCAGTCGCTTGAGACTCTGCCACGGAAGAATCTATAGCATAAATGCAAAACTGCCGTGTCTTCCCTCAAGAAGCAAGCGCATCAAAAACCACAGCAACAAATAGAATCACTATGGATTACTTGGAGCGATCCAAGTGGCTGAATTTTCAACTGTTGCATGTACTGCTTCTGCCTCTGAATTTGCAAGAGCAGAGAGCGGCAGCCTGTTTGAAGTCTTTTTTCAGGCTCTAAAACCTTGACTGCTATTCAGGCCTGCTTCTAGTTGGCAAGCAATTGAACAAACACTGCAGATACAAGTACTGTCCCCAATCGAGGGCAAAAGCACAAAGTCACTGTGCCAATTCTGTCAGCTCAGTGAAACTTTAAAGCTATATGCATCGAAATGCTGCCGGGTCGACCTAAAGCCGACCTAAAGCTGAAGGTAAAGGAATCCTAGGAAGAATAGGCATCGAAATAGGCATCGAAAAGGACACGATAAATGCGATTAATTGAGATGCGAAGCTGAGACACCGTGGGACAGCTTCCAAATGTGAACAGGTGGACAAATCCTCTAACTTCTTCCTCAGTCACTTTGGCTTAGGCTTCACAGGTTGGGTTCTAAATCAATTAAAAACATCCCGGCGTCACATCTTCAAAAAAGGTATGGTCTATTCTTGTGGCTCACTTCTTTGGTGCCTTGAGAGTGCAACAACTGCAAGTGATTTTTGAAGTCTATGGTGCTGCTGATTGCCAAAGTACAAAACACGACGTGACATGGGGAACAGATTGCAACAGCACGACCCATGCTATGTCAGGCATCGAGTTCTACCTATGTGCAGGTGGAGAAAATCAATCTGAGCTCATTGCGCCGCTATCACCTGAAGTACACTCCGGAAAGTAAAAACAAGAAGTAAGAAAACACATTTCTATCTACATGCACATGTATTTGTATATATATATATAGTGTGTATATGTATGTATGTATATAAATATATTGCATACATATAGTTTATTTATGTAAATAAATAAACTATATATAAATATATGTATATATATATAAATATGTATCTATATATAAATATGTATATATATATATAAATATGTATATATATATATATGTATACAAATATATATGTGTATATATATATATGTATATGTATATGTATATGTAAATGTGAATCTACAACTGATCCCTGTCAGTGTCCATGTTTCTTTCACCTTCCATCAGGGGAAGACTGCAGATCCGATAGCCACTTTGGCTGAGGCAGCCTGTTGGAGGGCGGGTAGTGGTTTAGTGACTTGAGAGCCATAGGATCGTGGTCGATCCAATCCGTGCTGTGGCCAGCATATCCAACGATCAAACCTCTGCTTGCTAACCCTGTGGTGTGCAAGCTGCCGTGAAGACTCCGAACATTTCTGTNTCAAACCTCTGCTTGCTAACCCTGTGGTGTGCAAGCTGCCGTGAAGACTCCGAACATTTCTGTGCTGCGACTTGAGGGAAAAGTCAGCGCTTGGGTTGCCTGGAGTTGTGAATTTCTGGAGCGGCTGCCAGTGTAGAACCCAGTTCACACTGGTAGCGGAGCGCTACTTTGCTCCAGGGAGTTTTGAGAACATCAAGAAGTGACGTGATGTCACAAACTTCTGGTGAGACGACTGACAGCACCAATGCAGTCTCCACCCAGTTGGCGACGTTAGTGCCAAACTTTGACCCTGCAAAGGAGGACTTAGAACAGGTTACACAGAAGGGTGAGCTGCTGAGTGAGATTTGGCCTGCAACAAAGATGAATGAGCTTATTACCAGACTGATTCTCAACACGACCGGCACTGCATTTCAGAAGCTTCAATTGAATCGAGACAAGCTGCTGTCCAATGACAAGTCAGGTATTCAACTGCTTGTGACCTTGTTAGGGGGACAGTGGGGAAAGGTTCAGCCGGAGAAAAAGTATGATGTGGTCGAAGGTGCATTGTTCAAATGCATCCAGCGACAAGACGAATCGAACGATTCGTTCCTAGCCCGCTGTGATGTTCATTGGTCTGAATGGAAACCCAAGAAGATCGACCTCGATGAAGTGCATGCGTATATTCTCCTCAGAGGTTCTCTCCTGAACACCGAAGACAAAAAGCGAGTCATTCTTGAGAGTGGGGCGGACAAAGACGGATCACTGACAGTGGATCGTGTCAGTAGTGCAGTCCGCATGCTTGGGACTACGTTTTTCCCGAGAGCGTCTGCGAAGGGTTTTTCGTAAAAAGAGAACTGCATGATTACATCTTCATGTCTTCACATCTGCTCTTCACATCTGCACATCTTACATCTGCAAATCTTACATCTTCATATCTTCACATCTGCATATCTTACATCTTCATATCTTCACATCTGCATATCTTCACAGCTGCATATCTTCACATCTGCACATCTTACATCTGCATATCTTACATCTTCATATCCTCACATCTGCACATCTTACATCTTCACATCTTCACATCTGCATATCTTCACATCTGCCCTTCACATCTGCACATCTTACATCTTCATATCCTCACATCTGCACATCTTACATCTTCATACTTCACATCTTCATATCTTCACATCTGCATATCTTCACNTGCACATCTTACATCTTCATATCCTCACATCTGCACATCTTACATCTTCATACTTCACATCTTCATATCTTCACATCTGCATATCTTCACATCTTCATATCTTGACATCTGCATACTTTTCTCTCTTCTCCTTTTCTCTCTTCTGCTAATTTCTATTTCTTTCTTAAGGCGGGCAGTGCTTCCGAAGAATCACGAACTGCAACNGCATACTTTTCTCTCTTCTCCTTTTCTCTCTTCTGCTAATTTCTATTTCTTTCTTAAGGCGGGCAGTGCTTCCGAAGAATCACGAACTGCAACCCTTTCACACGAAACGAAGTTCGATCGCCAAAAACTGCGGTAAAATTGCGATTTCACAGTGCCGGGATGAACCCTTCACG
Source organism: Symbiodinium sp. clade C Y103 (assembly GCA_003297045.1). Classification (NCBI taxonomy): domain Eukaryota; class Dinophyceae; order Suessiales; family Symbiodiniaceae; genus Cladocopium; species Cladocopium sp. clade C. The sequence continues at coordinate 50,251 of BGPT01001313.1, forward strand.
CACGAAACGACGTTCGATCGTCCAAAACTGAGGTAAAATTGCGATTTCCACTTGCCGGGATGAACCCTTCAGGTACGAAACGAGGTTCAATCGTCAAAAACTGCGGTAAAATTGCGATTTCTCCGGGTCTGCGGCAACCCTTACGCACGAAACAAGGTTCAATCGTCAAAAACTGAGGTAAAATTGCGATTTCTCCGGGTCTGCGGCAACCCTTACGCACGAAACGAGGTTCGATGCAGTTTTTGACTCCATTTTAACGCATTTCTCCGGGTCTGCGGCAACCCTTACGCACGAAACGAGGTTCGATCGTCAAAAACTGAGGTAAAATTGCGATGTCTTCGGGTATGCGGCAACCCTTACGCACGAAACGATGTTCGATCGTCAAAAACTGAGGTGACATTGCGATTTCGGATGTCTCGGATGAACCCTTCACGCACGAACTGACGTTCGATTGTCAAACACTGAGGTAAAATTGCGATTTCGAGTGTCCCGGATGAACCCTTCCCGCACGAAATGAAATTCGATCGTCAAAAACTGAGGTGAAATTGCGATTTTACGTCTCTGTGTCAAAGCGTTTGTGTGTAAAAGGGTATGTGTGTCAAAGGGTCTGTGTGTAAGGGTCTGTGTCACGTTCACAGAAACACATTTCCACAAAGACACATTTTCCGTCTGTGTGTAAAAGTGTTTGTGTGTAAAAGGGTCTGTGTGTAAAAGTGTCTCTGTGGACAAGGGCCTGTGTGTAAAAGCATCTGTGTGTAAAAGCGTCTGTGTGTAAAGGTGCTTTCTGTGTGTAAGAGGGTCTGTGTGTGAAAGTGTCTTTGTGTGTGTGTGTGTGTCTAAAATGTTGGTGTGTAAAAGCAACTGCGCGCAAAAGCTTTTGCGTGTAAAAGCGTCTGTGTGTAAAAGCGCTTGCGTGTAAAAGTTTCTGTGTATAAAAGCGTTTTTGTGTAAAAGTGTTTGTGTGTAAAAGCGTTTGTGTGTAAAAGGGTTTGTGTGTAAAAGTGTCTGTGTGTAAAGGGGCTTGTGTATCAAAGCGTCTGTGTGTAAAAGCGTCTGTGTAGATCAAAGCGTCCGTGTGTAAAAGCGTCTGTGTGTAAAAGCATCTGTGTGTAAAAGGGTCTGTGTGTAAAAGCTTCTGTGTGTGAAGGTGCTTTCTGTGTTTAAGAGGGTCTGTGTGTAAAAGCATCTGTGTGTAAAAGGGTCTGTGTGTAAAAGGTGTTTGCGTGTAAAAGCATCTGTGTGTAAAAGTGTGTGTAAAAGCGCTTGTGTGTAAAAGCATCTGTGTGTAAAAGCGTCTGTGTGTAAAAGTGTTTGTGTGTTAAAAGGTCTGTGTGTAAAAGTGCCTGTGTGTAAAAGGGTCTGTGTGTAAAAGCGTCTGCGTGTCAAAGCGTCTGTGTGTAAAAGCGTCTGTGTGTAAAAGCGTCTGTGTGTAAAGGTGCTTTCTGTGCGTAAAAGCATCTGTGTGTAAAAGCTTCTGTGTGTAAAGGTGCTTTCTGTGTGTAAGAGGGTCTGTGTGTGAAAGTGCCTTTGTGTGTGTCTAAAATGTTGGTGTGTAAGAGCATCTGTGCGCAAAAGCTTTTGTAACAGCGTCTGTGTATAAAAGCGCTTGTGTAAAAGGTGTTTGTGTGTAAAAGCATCTGTGTGTAAAAGGGTGTGTAAAAGCGCTTGTGTGAAAAGCATCTGTGTGTAAAAGTGTTTGTGTGTAAAATGGTCTGTGTGTAAAAGTGCCTGTGTGTAAAAGGGTCTGTGTGTAAGGGTGCTTGCGTGTAAAAGCTTCTGTGTGTAAACGGGTCTGTGTGTAAAAGCCTCTGTGTGTAAAACGTCTTTGTGTAAAAGCTTTTGTGTGTAAGAGGGTCTCTCTGTAAAAGTGTCTGTGTGGAAAGCGTCTGCTTTTGTGTGTAAGAGGGTCCCTCTGTGTGGAAAGCGTCTCTTTTGTGTATATATAAATGGGTCTGTGTGTAAAAAACATGTCTGTGCAAAAGCTTGCAAAAGCTTCTGTGACGTCTTTTTTTCTCTCTGCATATCTTCCCATCTTCACATCATCATATCTTCACATCTCCCCATATTCACATCTTCACCTTATCACGTCATCANACGTCTTTTTTTCTCTCTGCATATCTTCCCATCTTCACATCATCATATCTTCACATCTCCCCATATTCACATCTTCACCTTATCACGTCATCACATCTTTACATGCTCACGTCTTCATCTCTTCACATCACACATCTTCACATCTTCACATCCTCACACACATCTTCACATACTCATCAATCTCTTTCCATTTGCATCTTA
>BGPT01001313.1:52561-83660 GCA_003297045.1 Symbiodinium sp. clade C Y103
TCATATATTCCTGACTTTCTATGTTTCATGTTAAACGATCTTCACAGTTACATATCTCACTATACTTCTCTTCGCTCTCGGGCCATCCGTCGTCTAGTTCAACGACATGATTGGACAGAAACGAAACAAGGGCAAAATCTATGATCATCAAATTCTCATTGCTGAAGATGAAGATGAGACATCATATGAATCTCAGACTTTCGCAACTGAAGATATCACCGAAGAAGAGTATTTTGATCACCTGCTGCAGGAGGCTGACGAGGATGCGGCGCTCATCGCTGACTATGAAGCCGCCATGGCTGAGACTTTTCAGACAGATGAGGACCTTGCAGCAGCGTTCACCTCATACTCTGAGGCCAGGAAAAGACTGTCAGATAGATTCAAGAATAGAAAGAATAGAGGGTTTTGGCCAATTGGGTCCCAGAAAGGCAAGGGGAAGTCAACTTCTTACAAAGGACGTGGGAAATCTTTTGGCAAATATCCCAAGAAGTCACTTCAGCAAAGAATCTTAGAAAGCTCATGTAGACTTTGCGGAAAAAAAGGGTCGTTGGAAAGCCGAGTGCCCTGATCGACAAAAGGGCACCTCCAGTGCAAGTGCCTCTTGGACTTCCACCGTCCTGACATCAACCGCAGAGCCTCTTGATGTTTCCGCTGAGCCCGATGTTTTGCCCATGGAGTTCATGCAGCTTCCTCTCATCCATGAAGGAACTCTTGATGAGCCTAGTTTGCAAGTAATTAATTTTGTAACAACCATTCCTAACTTGCTCCGGGAAAGACTCCGAATGAAAGGGAATTGGGGTAACCACCAGGGTAACCCGAAGAGCAGCGTTCCCAGGAATGAAAACCTCCGCAGTTCGTGCCCGGAGATTCAGACCAGCAGTCGAACTTTCGAGCCTGAGATGATTCTTTTTTCCAAGCATGGCACCAGTGGCATTTTAGATACCGGTGCAACCAAGTCAGTGATTGGTAGCAAATTGCTGCCATCGTTCATTGCAAGTTTGCCAGCGGATGTCAGGAAACAGCTGTGTAGAACCAAATGTGAAATCACTTTCCCTTTTGGTAACCAGGGGACATTAGATAGCCAACAAGCTCCGGTCATTCCTTTGTCGTCCATTGGTCTTGGTCTGAAGGTTGCTATTGTTCATGGTGAAACACCTTTGTTGCTGTCAAACACACTGATCCGGACACTCAGAGCGAGCATTGACAGTGAGCGTCAGGTCCTTAAAAGCCCCTTTCTGCACAGTGATGTGAAGTTGCAACTCACGCCAAAGGGTCTGTACATGTTGGACATCCATGATCTTATCTGTGCACAGAAGGGACAAGCCCGTAGATCTGACCTTGCCACCGCAGAGGCTTTTGTCAGCAGTGACACGTCCGAGAAACAAAAGCCTGCATCCGAAGCGCCTTCCGAAATGCCATCAATGGAAAGAATCACAGGTAGGGAAAACATAATGCCAAAGTCCCCAACTGGACCAAGCCAAAATCAAGTGATGTGCAGTTCCAGCCGATGTCAAGTGTTTCAAGTGCCGAGTGTGAGTGCCAAGAATCCTAGGCCCAAACCATTGCCTGCGGATTTCATCCACCTCGCTCAGAGCCTGCAATCATCTCTGTGCCATGAGTCTGGCCAGCCGCTGATCTTGTGCTCGGGCAGATGGGGAATTGCCGAATTTCCTTCGGGAAAGCACGCATCGGCAAATCCTTCCTGGAGATGCGGCAGAACGAAAAGACCTAGGTGAAGTGGTTCTGTCGCACGTATGGCGACAGTCAGAAGGAAGAGCATCGCAAGGTGCTGATCTACATCGAGAAGATGGTGCAGCAGCACGAGATCGACCAGGGGCTTCCTGCCTTGTCATCCACCGAGAGGCAACAGGGGATGGTTCAGCCACGCTGCAAGGGACATCCCAAAGCCAAAGCATCTCCGGTGCCGATGACCCATCTCACAGAGGATGGCATGATAGTGATGAGCGAGGAGATCGAAGATCCCTGGGATGTGATGGGCCAGGTGTATACCAGGACACCGCTGGAGACGCAGCGCCAGGAGGAGATCCAGGCATTGCAGTCCCGCGTTCTGTCAATGGAGAGCACGCTGACCGAGATCCTGGGCTTGCTTCGCCGGAACCAGTGAGGGATCCTTTAGAACTTTTGTTTGGCCGGAGACATCGATCATGACTCTGAAGAGATCCATCATCAATCCACTTCCATGAATCACCGTCAACAACAATTCAACTCACTTGTTCGGAAATTCACAGCCGAATTGCACGAAGTCTCGTGCCAACCAAGCATCCGATCCGAGCCAGTTGTGCAAGTCATGGAAGTTCTCTGCGGTCCACAAAGTGAGCTAACCAAACAAGTGAACCAAATGGGGTATAGAGCTGTTCGGTTTGGGTTACAAGAGGGTGATGTTTCTACTAAGATGGGGAGACAAGCCTTGTTTGAGAAACTCATTGCCTGCAGACCACAACATTTGTGGTACAGCCCAACCTGCGGACCATGGTGCTCTTGGAGTGTGTTGAATGAATCCAAGAGTGAATCCAGTTTCCAACGGATTTAAATGCAGCGAGACAAGCACCTTTACCAACTGGCACTCGGACTGGTTTTGTACCGTCATCAGGTCTCGAGTGGACGCCACTTGCATTGGGAACAGCCGGCCAAGTCAATCATGCTAAGAACTCCCTTACTCAAAGAAGTGATTCAAGGAACTCAGCAGAATTTGATAAGTGTCGGGTTGGACTCATGCGGGATCCTGTCAATCAACTGCTCTACAAAAAAGGGAATGGAGATTGCCACAACATCCAATCAATTTTACAATCAATTTCCGGTCGAAGGTGCAATCATCAACATGAACACCAACAACTTGCAGGGGAGACCGCTTTCAAAGGAATGAGAATCAAAAAAGAACTGAGCTGTCAGAAAGATACAAACAATAGGAAATTCGCACGTGCACTTGCACAAGTTTTGACCAAAGTCTCTTGTGTCAAAGAAAGTCCATTTGGCTATGAAACTGCATTTGCCGTTGCTGCCAAAAGATCATCCAATGCCAAGTTGGCTCCACCATCAAACGAGCAAAACTGCGAAACAGTGAGCTGATCGCGCCTCAGATGTTGCCTGCCAAGCGACGAAGAATCGCTGGGAAATCAGCTGAAGATGTGACTATGACATCCTTGTGTGATCGAATATGTTCCCAGGTTGTCAAAATAGCTCTAAGGGTTGGTCGCAAAGACATTCTTGTCCCCGAAATCCTGAATGACCTCCAAGAACTGTTTCATGACAAACAGATGGTAAAGGCAATTGTGTGTAAAGGGACGGAAAGAACCATCATTCCACCAAAAGATCTAGTTCCCGATGAAGCACCATACAGAAGGGCGCTGATTGTCCAGAGATCAACAAAAGATATTCGGGTTGAAGATCAATGGGAAGAATGGAAATTTCTGTCAAACAGGCAACTGTGGAGACGCTCGCTTCCAAGCTTCATGAATATAACCGTTTTTGCTCGAAATCATGATGTTCCCGATCAAAGCGCAGCACCAGAGCCAATTCAGATCCCTGAGCCAGCGAGGGCATCACAATCTCCGATCCCGGAAGGATCCTTGCCGGAACCAGAGCCAACATCAGGACTTCCTGATAATTCCGACTGCATGTCCGATGCCTGCGCCAAGTTCAGCAATCCCAAGTGACACACAAATGCCAAGCCATGATGAAATGAGCAGTAATCATGGTCCCCGATTTGTGTCCATGTCACTTGAAGATAGGCGATTGGCCATTCGACTTCACAAGAACCTGGGACATCCAGACCCTCAGAAGCTTAGCAAAGTGCTTCAGCAGCGTGGGTACCGAAATGAACTGTGCCAAGGGGTGCTTGACTTGAAGTGCTCAATTTGCCAAATGCAGCAACGTCCAAAACTTCAGCGACCAGCCACCCTGAAGGAAGAACTGGAATTTGGGGATAAAGTTTCTGTAGATGGGGTAAAATGGGTAAATAAGCAAAACCAAGAATTCCACTTTTGCCATTTTATCGACCATGGAACCAATTATCACACAGCAGTGATTGCCCCAAATCGAGCGGAGGTTCAAGATTCAAGAACGTTTTACTGCAGGATGGTTGAACTGGGCAGGGACACCAAACACTGTCCTAATGGACTCTGCATCCGAGTTTTTGTCAAAGCCATTTCAAGAATATATGCAGAGTATGAATGTCCAGTTTGCCGTTGTTCCTCCAGAGGCCCATTGGCAAGTTGGCCGCATCGAGCGACATGGTGGAGTGCTTCAAAATATGTTGAGCAAATATGAACTTGAACATGACGCAACTAGCTATCCTCAGCTCCAGCAAGCCCTCATGCACTGTACCATGGCCAAAAATTCATGTGGTTTGAGACATGGGTACTCTCCTGAGACTTTAGTCTTTGGTCGCAGTCTCCGATTGCCTGGATCACTTGTGAGCGATGACACACTGCCAGCACATGCCATTGCCGATAATGACAACCCCCAAGGGATTACGTTCAGGAAACTTTTAGCGATGCGAGAAACTGCAAGACGAGCCCGTTGGGCTGCAGACAATGACATGTCACTGCGCAGAGCTGCGCTCAGGCGTGATAGGCCACATCGTGGAGCTTATGCCCCCGGAGAATGGGTCATGATTTGGAAAGGTCAAGCCAACAATGGTTCATGGTTAGGTCCTGCCAGAGTCATAATCCAAGAAGGGTCCACCAATGTGTTTTGTAACAACTCAGGCTCCCTGATCCGAGCAGCTCCCGAACATGTGCGACCAGTAAGTGCCGTAGAAGCTCAACTCATTCCACTGGAGGAAAGGCTCCAATCCATGCAAGAATCCCCACAACCAGATGGTCCTTTACCAAGTACAATCCCATCAATTCAACCCAATGAATCAGCCACCAATAACCTTCAGATTCCCGCAGGAAATACCACTACAAACCATTCTCAAAATCCACCAGTATTGCCTCATCAACCAAGTAGTACCATCTCATCAGAACAGCCAGATCAAGAACCCGAAGGCCTGAATCAACCAAATGCTCATAATCCCATCAGCAATAATCCCAATAACGATAACCACAGTAATTCCCAAGATAAACCACCACTTCAGCCACATGAAATTCCCATACCTGACGATGCCATAGATGAACTCGTGTGTGACCTTCTCACTTGCATGGATGATGCCAGCGATGATCTCATTGGCCCAATCGGAGATTCCACTGTGGGGCGTGCAGAAATCGAGTTCACTGAGGAACAACTGGAATCAATGTGCCAGAGCAAGAGCCATCCAACTGAGGAAGAATTCCTGTTGCTTACAACCACAACCAAAAAGCAAAGGACTGAAGTGAAGCTGAGCACACTGGATCCAGAGGAACGCCTGGAATTCGAAGCGGCCAAAGCCAAGGAAGTGCAGAATTGGCTCCAGACTGGGACGGTGGTTCGCATGTTTAGACATGAGTTGTCCCCAAAACAAGTTCTACGGTGTCGATGGTTGTATGTTTGGAAGCCCCTTACAGAAGTAGAAGACCTCAAGGCCAATAATGGGAAAGTTCGCAAGGCCAAGGCTAGGTTAGTAGCCCTTGGATTCCAAGATCCTAAGTTGGACACCATCCCACGGGACAGTCCAACACTTGGTAGAACTTCAAAAATGTTGATTGCACAAGTCATTGCTTCAATGCGATGGAGTCTCATGTCATTCGACATTAAGGCAGCGTTTCTGCAAGGCAAGACCCAAGAAGGAAGAGTAATCGCTGTTGAACCTGTGCCTGAAATGGTTTCCGCCATGCAACTCAAAGAGAATGAGGTTTGTAGACTTGTAAAGTCAGCAAACGGACTCATTGATGCACCGTTCCTTTGGTTCACCGAACTTGATAACACTTTGAGACCCCTCAACTTCATCCCATCACCCTTTGACCCATGCCTATATCTCCTGTACAAGGAAGGTGCCACCGTTCCATCAGGAATATTAGGTGTACATGTGGACGATGGACTCTGTGGAGGGGATGCTTATTTTTCTTCTCAGTTGGCTGAACTAGAGCGTCGTTTCCCATTAGGATCAAAGAAATCACAAAGTTTCGTGTTCACCGGACTTGAAATGGCTCAACACAATGATTACAGTATCACTATGTCCCAAGAAAAATATATCACCAAAATTAACCCTATTCACATTCAACCTCAAAGAAAATCCCAATTGGAACTTCCAGTAACCGAGCGTGAACGCCAAGATCCCCGTGCCCTGATTGGGTCCTTGCAATATGCCTCGGTCAATACTCGACCTGATCTTTCCAGTAGATTGAATTTTCTTCCGAGCGATATCAACAAAGCCACAATTGACACTCTCATTCAAGGAAATAAAGTACTTCATGAAGCCGAACGACACAAACAAACTGCAATTCACATTCAGCCAATTCCACTTGAGAAAATAAGATTTCTTGCTTTCTCAGATGCATCATTCGCATCAAAGAAACAACCAGAGTCTCACACTGGAATGATGATCATGACGACTCACGAGGACATTGCGAAAAACCATGTGTGTCCTGTAAATCCTATAAACTGGGGATGTAAGAAGATTCAACGGGTCGTAACTAGCACTCTGTCAGCAGAAACAACCTCACTCAGTACCACTCTTGATCAATTGTCGTGGTTACGATTGTTTCGGAGCTGGATTCGCAATCCAAAAACAGATTGGAAGAACCCAACTCAAACATTGAAAACTTTGCCACCAACATATGCTACTGCCACTTTCAAGGAAGATCCATCAATTGCTGTGACCGATTGCAAAAGTTTGTACGATCTAGTGACACGGACCGCTCCTCCGGCTTGCCAAGAATTTGAGACACAATTGCAAGCAAGAGCCATCAAAGACATGTTGGCCGAAGGAACAACCCTTCGGTGGGTGCACTCGGGAGCACAAGTTGCAGATGCACCAACTAAAATTATAGAGGGCCATTTCCTCAGATACACCCTACAATGTGGCCAATATAGTCTCCAAGATGAGCAGGAGATTCTGAAAGAAAGGGCATCCACAAGAAATAGGAACAAATGGCTACAAACCAAGACCGAGGAAGAAACATAGAACTTCAAAGGCAAAGAAAATCTTCTTTTGGGAGTGTGAATCTACGACTGATCCCTGTCAGTGTCCATGTTTCTTTCACCTTCCATCAGGGGAAGGCTGCAGATCCGATAGCCACTTTGGCTGAGGCAGCCTGTTGGAGGGTGGGCAGTGGTTTAGCGACTTGAGAGCCATAGGATCGTGGCCGATCCAATCCGTGCTGTGGCCAGCATATCCAACGATCAAACCTCTGCTTGCTAACCCTGTGGTGTGCAAGCTGCCGTGAAGACTCCGAACATTTCTGTNCGATCCAATCCGTGCTGTGGCCAGCATATCCAACGATCAAACCTCTGCTTGCTAACCCTGTGGTGTGCAAGCTGCCGTGAAGACTCCGAACATTTCTGTGCTGCGACTTGAGGGAAAAGTCAGCGCTTGGGTTGCNTCAAACCTCTGCTTGCTAACCCTGTGGTGTGCAAGCTGCCGTGAAGACTCCGAACATTTCTGTGCTGCGACTTGAGGGAAAAGTCAGCGCTTGGGTTGCTTGGAGTTGTGAGTTTCTGGAGCGGCTGCCAGTGTAGAACCCAGTTCACAATTTTATAATGTGTATATAAGAGGGGGTTTCCTAAAATGGGGGTACCCAAAAATTGATGGTTTATAATGGAAAATCCTATTAAAATGGATGATTTGGGGGTACCCCTATTTTAGGAAACCTCCATATATATGTATATATATATATGTATAGTGTATATAAATCGTGTATATATATAGTGTATATATATATATAGTGTGTGTATATATATAGTGTATATATATAGTGTGTAATCATATATATATATACAGTGTATAATCATATATATATATAGTGTATATATATATATATACATAGTGTGTATATATATATTTATATTTACACCGATTTCTTTTTCGCAAACTGCGAGCATACAAGAATTTTGAGATGACCTGCGTCTGATTGCATCTTTGTACTTACCTGAGAAGGGGACCAAAATCACCCTTGAACCACGTCTCAAACCTTCTCTCCGTAGATTGCAGTGTTTCGACACGTTAACTAAACCTCAACAAACAATAAAACCTTAAAAGAATCCCAGCATACCCCGACCCAAAATGAACCCTGAATAAACACTACACCAACCGTCAACCAACGCTAAATCAACTATAAATAACCTTCATTAAACTCTCAAACAACCGTAAGTAGTGAAATATTTTGAATAAATCCCAAACTAACCCTCTAAGTACCTAAACTTTGGGCGAAGGTCCGCCCCGGAAGAATATATTCGTAAATTTTATACAATTGTACACACTGTATTACATATACTCGTATACAATTGTGAACATCATTAAACTATGGATACTGTATGTAAAGATAACTTGTAGCGTTGATGGAATGGAAGGCAAGATTGACTCGACCCTGCGATGTGAGCCTTTCAGCTACTGATCTCCTCAAGCTCGAGGTCTCGAGAAGCCCACGGCAATCTGAGCAAGATCAAACTGCGCCAGAGGAGATTGAGATTTCATGAGACTACAGAAGTTACAGACAGTGCAAGAAGTGGACAGGCAATACAATCTGCACAAACTCGGTGGTCAGCCTGATTCGACTCAAATTTACTGCAATCCATACAAAGCAAATTGAATATTTTTGAGCAGGCAAAAAACTCAGAAATCGCTCCCCCTGCTGGTCTGTCTAGGCTTCAAACTCCGTTTCATGTTCGCTTGCTACCAAGACTTAGCACAGCGAGCTTCTGAAAGTGAAATGCTTTCGTGTATAGCAAATGACACATGCGCATGAATGCACCATATTGCAGAAGGACTGAGTCACCGGCAATAGTCACCATTTGCCATCTCAGATGGTGAACATGCGCAAACAACTCTGTGCAACACTTTTTCGTCTGCACAATTACTGAGAAGTCTGAGAAACTGGCATTCTCTCGAGGAAAGCCCGCCACTCTAGAAAACCTGAGCTGCAAGTCTGATCTTCGGCACCGAAATGAAAGATCGGCTTGCTGGGATTTTTGAGGGCCATGCGCGCGGGACCCACCATCCAGAACAGCTCCACCCTGCCAGCAATGTCCCAAAGCAAGTCTCACAATTTGCAAAACATCAGCATCGACGGTCAGATTCAAAAGCCAAATAGTGATTAAAGAAAGAAAGGGATCCAGGTCTGACATGTTCTGAGATGGTCCTGTCGTGCAGAGGGCCAGCCCTGGATGGCACCAAGGACTACCATCAAACATAGACCTGCTGCGGCCGGAATCGATTTGTGAAAATGATGTCAACTTGCCAGAAGCTGTACAGTAAAAAGACATGGGAGTCTCCGAGTGGCCACACAAACAGCCAAGCATACAAAGTACAATAGATTTAATAGATTCTTCAATAGATCGTTCAGTAATGTACAAGATCGTACAGTACCTCTTGCAAGATTCTAATCTGCATGTGCAGCCGATAAGTTCTCAACGAGTTGAAGCGTCATGGTCTACCACTGGAAGGGGCCGAAGCCTCCAGCAGCAAATGCCACGGCGAGTTCTCGAAAGTGTTGTGCATCCAACTCCTGCATGCGGGGAATTTGAGCACTATGTGTAACACCATGTAACACCTATGCACATGAGAACCATACCAACATGTCACATGTCAGCATGTATGAACCAACGGCTTTGAGACCCACATCAACCAAGCTCGAACTTTTGACAACAGCTGCTCTGTCGCTGCTTGTGCCGGCAGAGCACAAAGCTGCCTACAAATACAGAAAAGGCAGAGCCAATCACTTGAGCAGAAAAGACACCACTGGCAATGTGACGCCAAAGGTCCATGCCTGTGCTGTTCTTGTCGAGTTGCTGCAAATAGTAGCGCTTGAAACTGGTAAATTCTGGAAGAGGCATTGAGAATAGGCTGCGAAAGTGAAAATGTCGCCATCACCTAAAGGAATACAAAACAATGCAAAACCAATGCCGAGAGACTGTCATGGAAGCAAGAAAAAGCCAAACAAGTTGGCTGCTAGATAGTCCAGTCCACACCAATGCACTTTCCTTGGCTGGTTTCAACATGTTTCAACTCTTTTTCAATCGCGCCCAATGCCAAACGGCAATGCCACCGAGCAACTATGGCCTTGAAGACTCGCTCATCATACATCACCGACCGGAAGAGCTGCTGGTCCTTGCAACAAAACAACTGTATGCCATCAACCCAAACAGGTACACAGAACATAGATAGATAATGATAGATATGATATGATACCGGTTCGTGGGTAACAATAGACAAATCTCTAAAGGTTTGGCGAGCTGCAGGGTTGATCAAGCTGGCAGTTTGACCACGATGCAAAGGCGCTGGAAACGTTGCGAATGTAGAATCTGCAAACCTTTCCTGAAAATAAACGGCGTGGTGGAAACAGGTGAACAATTCCAAATTGCTAGAAAAATGTATACAAATGGCATGGAATCTACCCTGATGTCAGCTGGTAGTGAAACTCTTAACTGCATGGTTTGTTGGTTTGTCAGAGAAGCGCCTACGATAACTTTCTATTCCAGCTGTAGCTCCCCAAGGGGGTTCGTGTAATTCCTACTCGCTGAGGAGGCTCTTGTGCAATGAGCGTGTGTGACTCTTCCAGTCCCGCATTAACAAAGTGTTCACAGCTCTCAGGACTCACGCTGAGTCCTGATAAAACATATTCAAAGAATTATTGACGCAGCGGGCATAGACAACCACAAGTAGATACAATTAGTATGGACATAGTCTGAGTTGAACTTAGTCTCTGCCAGGAGATCATCAATTGGTAGGCCGAAGGAGTCGTCGAGATCAAGCATCTTCTGCATCGCTCTGTTGGAGATGATGTAGGCAGTGGTTCCCAGGCCTGGCGCTCGCTCGATGCTCACAGGGCCATACCAATCAGGCGCTGTTCGTTCGACCTTTACGACAGAGACCTTCGCGCTCACGCTTTCACCTTGGATCTTTACAGGTCTCAACCGTAACGATGCTGCTGAGTGAACCAAACTGAGATGCAGCACATTCCAACTTGATGAATTCGACATCTCTTTGCTTTGAAATGCAGACGATGCCCATTGCACCACTCCAGCGATCAACTCGCAGACTTGTTCAACTGGTTGGGTCAGAATCAGATTGTCCTCCAGGATCAATGCCCAAGGAAGATCCTTTAGAAGTGCTTCTCTGTAGATGGACAAGTGCGAAAAGTAGCAGCCTCGTGCTCCGTTCTCATCTCGCTCAAAAATGCGGACTTGAGGTTTGCACACTTTGGACAAAGTGGCCAAAGCATCCAATCGTCTCTGCTCTGAACAGGACGTGCTGATCAAGAAGGCATGACTGGATAGTGCCTCGAGTGTGTTGGAAATTTGCCATGAATTCTGTGACCTCTCACCTGAAGCTACGCCTGGCTGTGCCTGATTGGAGGCCAGATTCACACAAGGCTGGACCACTCTGGCTTCTGGCTTACGCCTTGGGTCCCATGGAACGGTGAAGCACTTGGCCATTACGGCGGTGATGTTGCGCGTCTTTGTTGGTGCCAAAATCAGCCAACCAAGTGCCAAGGCCAAGAAACGTCCAATGCATCCAGTGCGTCCACTGGGGATCTTTCTCCGGACCATGGCATCCCGGAGGTCCATCGCGTTTGCACACGCAATACAGCCACAGACCCGACATGGCTACGGACCGATGCCTGATGCCTCTACACTGTTTAAATTTGAAGTCAAGAACCACGATTTCTGACCAAGCTTGTAAGACTTGGTGAGAAATCTGTAGTATATTGTTTAGTGCGTATTTTGGAAATTAGGAATAAAGACTTGCAAAGTTGAAGTATAAGCAGACTAGCAAAATCATACAGCCATCTTCGGTCGTCTTCCCACTGACTTCACATGACTTCACTCTGGCACCTGGGTCCGCTGCACGAGGTCATCGTACTCTTGGATCATATCCGCCGGAACCCTGAGTGAAGGCGATGGGGCAGTGCATTTCAGTCAGGATCTATAAGAACCTTTTTGAAACAGCGCAAATGCAGTGTCAGTCATTGCCATTCATGGCAAGAGCGCTGGAAGAAATCCGCTGCTGGAAGTGCGAAGGTCTTCAATATGTCTGACGCTATTATGTATACATACATACTGTGTATATGTACTTATTCGTATATTGAGTATTGCTACAATTATCCCCATGGTTAAATTGGGGTGGTTACTTTTTGGTGCTATTATCACTCTTATCATCCTATTATCATCATAAATCAGCATTGTTGTTATAAATATTACTATCATTGTTATTATTAACTTGTTATCATTATCATCATCATTATTGCCAGTACAGTACAATTTTACTATTTTTTATATGTCATCCTATATCCGGAGTTGTGCCATCAGGCATTTCGGTCGGTCCTGAGGCCCAAGCAAAACGCTTTCAGGGTTGGAAGACAAAAGCAACTGTCTTCTTCTTTGCCGGTAGCCTTGTGACAGCGGCAACATGTCCCTGGCCCTTTGTCACATCCCGACTCGTGCACAAAATATTCAAGCCATGACAAACTGACAACCCTCCTTTTAAGAAAGAAAACACATGAAATCAAAACACTCTCCAAGAGGTCTACAACCTCCCGGTAGAAGCATCCTGAGGCCTTCCTTGAAGCAGGAACTGGGACATCTATATCCCACATGACACGAACTTCGAAGGGGAAACCGGGGGGAACAGCCATCCGAAGCCCCTTGGCTCTGCCGTCCACAGCCCACCCGTATGGCGGTGGACTGAGCCTTGACCACAGGTGGAGGAGCAGGATCCCCAGGCTTCCCACTCCGCCCAGCCACAGTACTGCCTGAACTTCGGGGACATGGCGATGTCACGCCACTTAGAGACAGATATGGACGTTTCCTAAAATGGTGGTACCCCCAAAATCATCCGAAATGAAACCATTTTAGTATTGAAACCCATCGTTTTGTGTTTTGGGGATCCCCCATCTTAAGAAACCTCTATATGAGCGATATGAGCACTAAGCACATGAGATATGGTGAGATGAAGGAATAAAGGAATGAGACAAAACTCTCGGTCCTCGTCTTCCTGGGTCTGTCCGGGCGTTTCTTTGTTATTCTTTGATCATTCATGCATTGTCGCCATTCTCTCTATCAGTGCATTCTCTGGTCGCTTAGCACTACAGCTATTTCTCTCAGTCCACACATGATGTTTCCTCAATCCTGGGTTTGATGGTAGTGGAAACATGTTGAAATGTGTTGACAGTGTTGAACAATGTTGAAACATGTTGAAAGATGTTGAAAGATGTCGAAATAGCGGGACTGAGAAGTCGGCTTTTCGTGGCACTTTCGTGGGCATTGTCCAGCCTCGCTTGTAACGAGGATTTCATGCGGGCTCGGAGCATCCCGGAGCTGCAGAATGTCATGCGTCAATGAGCCTCTTGGGTGTTCGTGAGGTCGCACTCCTTTCCTGTCCGAAATCATCTGTGTCCCATGGTGTAGACTCAGATGGATGGAGACTTCATGAAAGTTGAAACAGAAGTAATTTGAAGTACTCCGAACAGCATCTCATTGCCAACGCATGAAAGTTGAAAAGTGCCTCCCGCTTCGGGGTACTGAGCGATACTGCGAAACCTGCAAATCTTGCGCTTTCCACGACATGGATCATGCCCTTCAGGTGCCCGGTCGTGTCATATCATGTCATTCATGTGAATTCTGCCAAATATCCCAGACGTCTCTTACATTGATCTGCAATATCATCGCTGTCAGGCCTTTTTCTCTGCCCGCTGCACTTGCCACATGCTCCCCACTCCTTGCGAACTGGAACATTCGTGCATGTTTGATAGACCCAAGTGCCATTTCCGATGTTTTTGCTGTACCGTGTAGACCGCGCATACCTTGTTGTTTGCATTCTGTGGCGCATGACATTGCGCAGAAATCGTCCTGCCATTCGGCGAAGATGCAGTCTTTCGGCTCTGGGCCGCCACAACTTTGTCTGGCCTTGGTCTGAGCAGAAAGTACGAGACACTGAGAAGCTCTTTTCTGCTATGATGCTATGACGGCAAAAAGCTCTGCTGCAAAAACGTATGACCTCGCCACACACTGCTCAACATGTATTGTTCACCATTGACATGCTGAAGCTTGCACGCACTCTGAGATCTCCTTCAGAGGACCCTCACCTGGGAAGCCAGTTGCAGCAACCGATTGAGGCCCCGGTTCATGGACAACCCCAGCTACGGTGACAAAAGGGAAGGCATTAAAAGCGGACTGCAGAGGTGGGAACGTCGCTGCTGTTTGGACGCGTGGCTGTTGTACCAGGCGACTCAACAAGTGTAATAACAAGCAACAAGAATATCAGAGTTGCGCACAGTGATCCGCAATGCGTTGTCCAACATTTACATGGGGGGTTCTATGAATTGGGGTACCCAAAATGGCATGCTGGCAGAGTGCTGCGAAACACCACAAAACTCGTCTGGCAACATGTCTCGTTTTATTTGTTTGATCTCTTCAATTGGAGAAAGGCAGTGCTGCCAAACTGACCGGAACAAGAGAATGCCGCAAGACTGACAGAAATTGCAAATTGCCCCAAACATACCCGGAGGCATCACATAGCTTTCTAGAGTTTTCTCACAGGAGCATACAGGAGCTTCTGTGTCAATTTAGAGAGTTGACATGGAAGCCGCCTACGCCGTCTAAACAGTAGCTACCATTGTGCCGTTGTTGCTCCTTGTTGATGCCGGCAGCCAACCCTTGCAAGGCAAGTTTCCAGGAACACTTTGTAATGCCCTATGCCTATCTATCTATCTATCTATCTATCTATCTATCTATCTATCTGTATATATATATATAGGACTAAGCCCCGAAACATCGGAAGATATAAACCCAGGTCACCAGCCTTCAGCAACCCAAACCCATCAATTTCAAAGGTACTTGGCTTGACTTGCTTGTGTTTGTTGAGAATATGTTTCCAGAGCTAGCAACACCTGTTGCAAATGAATGGGGTCCATTGTCTTTAAGGACATTGAAGTCAAGGAATCGAACCCGTGACTGCCAAAGGGGTGGGACGGGTACAAGTATAACTGCGAAAGTCTTACATGAAAGTCATGTCAAGCATTGTAAGAGTGCGAGGGTCTCTATCAAGCAGAAGCAAATTTGACTGAAGAAACAACTTTCGTGAAGTTCGGAAAGTAGATGAAAGTAGCATATAGCAATTCTATGCAATTCTCGGATACCCTTGGTGTCTGGCACGCCAATCCACCATTCTCAGCGTGCTGTGTGATGCTACGACTTCGCCTTGGAACGGACTGCGATGATTCGGACATTTTTGGACATTTTGGAGCGCTCAACGCTTGGCCTGGCTGTGCGTCTTGAACAAATCTCAGCCGCTTCGAGAATGTCTCAATGCCAAGACTGCCACGTGTGCTCACCACCGCCGCATGTTACACTGCACTCCTTCCAGGCCTGTTGTGTCTGCTTTGCTAACACTGCACTAGAAGGATCTAAAATACAATTCCAACTTGCAAAGATCACTTGTTGTTTGTCAAACTTGCAACAGCATGCAAATGATCCGCAGATGCCCCGTTTATTTGGAAAGGAAGAAGAATCTTGCAAAGCAAAAAAAAAATACCGGCATCTCATCTCAACCAAGGCTGATGTAATTGGACGAAGCACCTCCCACTCGCCAAAAATGCAGTCTTTTGCTGGCCCAGGACCACAGCCCTGCCAGGTAAGCCACCGCACATGTCTCAGTGTGTCTGAGGTTTTTCGTTTGTTTTGGCTTGCCTTCTTTGCTTGTTTGCTTGTTCGGTTGGTTGGTCCGATAATCCTGTGTACGCCTGGTCGTTTGCTTTGCCCAGGAATGTCTTTGCAAATTCAAGTGTGCCTCTGGTGCAGCTTCTTGTTCTGCTGGATTGCAGGGAGCTGTTTCTCGAAGGCCCTGGAGGAATAGGCATGGAACATCTAAGACTTGCGGGTCAGAATTCAACTGAAATGAACAAATGTTTCTTATGAAGTCAGCAACACTTCCAAATTTTGGAATTAAACGAATCCTGGAACTTTGCTCCAAACCAGCAAACTCTAAACTCGACGTTTTCCCTTTCGGCAAAGATTACCTTGCAATTTCGCTCCTAATTTGTCACGTTCTCTCGTCCTTCTCTGCACTTTGCGTTCTTGTCGTCTAAGAACTTTGGAAATTGTGCTCTCTAAACGTTCCTTCACCAAAACAGTGTGCCCCTACTGAGCTTGCAGATCTTTGTAAGTTCCTGACGCCCTTGCACCAGGCGCCAGTTCCTCTCCCATACACCTTGACCTGGCAAGGAGCTAGTGCTTGAGTACTGAGACCTTATGAAAGTCTTATGAAAGTCTTATGAAAGTTTTATGAGTACTTGCTGACCGAACCAGTTCTCGAAAGGCCCAGAGGTGAACTTGAGCAACTTGAGCTGGATGAACCACTCGGGCACGGTGTCGAAGCCCATCACAGGTCCCAGAACATGCACTCCATGATTCCCACCTAGGGATCAGGCTCACAATGCCAGGCTCCTTCACACTGGACATGACAAGTAGACTAAGTAGACTTTAATTTTGAACAACTTGCAGTTTCAAACATGAACGGGATTGAATAACTTTTTGAAATGTTCCCATTGAGGTGAGATTTTGATCTCAGAGGCTGACTCAGAGAGTTCGCAGTCAATGGGCCTCCCACTCGCCCAGCTGTGACTAGAGTGAATCGACTCAAACAGTAGCTCAAAGGTTCATGCTTGATACGGCAAAGCGATATCACACAAGTCTCTTAAGCTGTCCAAACTACTTGCAACTTTAGCGCGCTGAATGATCTGTGGGGATGTGGCAGCAACCACAAACTTCCTGACAGCTTCCAACAAAATCAGCACTTGAACCAATTGGAATTCATTTGTGCCTGGAGCAAGGGACTCCAACGTGACAGTAGCGGATTTCGGAATTCTTACCAACTGGCCTCGGCTTTGCGTTCTTTGACCCTCGAACACTCCGGGCTGGGATTCAGACCTCCACTACTGCTAACATGCTGTAGCAATTTTGAAGTTGCTTTGTATGGAAAACAAGACTTTGGGATACTTTGGGCATTTAGATTTCCGGCCATTCTCCTGCCAAAAACAACTTAGAAATCGCCGGGGTCAATGCTCGCTGCCACAATGGTTTGCCATGACTTCCACCCTGAGCGTTGCTGCATGGAGGCCCAATGAAGAGATATCAAACGAAACAACAATGAAGAGATACCAACGGAATGAAGTTCGTGCGGTATCAACAAATCACAACCCTGGTCGCGAACCTCCGCCTGCGAAACGTAACCCCTCCACCTAGGAAAATGTAGCATGCTCATGGGACGTCAAGGGTGAAACCAGGCATCCTGTGGCTCAAACAAACTGTTCATGTTTGACCATTTTTGACCATTCACAATTAGGTTCTGCATGATTCTGCCATGTTCTGTTCATTTGTGTCAGAGCTCCGGACCGCATGACACAGAACAGCCTGACCATTCACTCCAATCGCCCCACCTCAGAAGGTGTTTGATTCTATCGAGCCATCCAACTTACAAGTGCGCATTTGAACTTACAAAAGTACAAATTGTGAAGACGCCCAAGTCCCTGACTGTCCATCCCGACAGTTTGTCAAACTGCACTTTTGGGTGTTGCAAGGCCTCAGAAGAGCAAGGAAGGGTCTGACATTTGACCCAGTTTGCTTCACTTGTCAATCGAGGAACGCATTCATTTGGCATAGCTGCATATGGCTACGTATTTCTGCATGGCTTGGCAAGAGTCATGCGCTGCTTTCGCCTTTGTGCCGGGCGCGATCTGTTCCTTGTCGCTCTCCTGGAGCAATTGTTCACAACTTCATCACGAACTACGTCACTGCACCGTTTGTCGCTGGTGAACAAGACCCTTAGGTGCGGAAACCTAATTCCTGTTGAAGCGTCTGACTTCACTCCTTGCAAGTGTTTTCCCTAAGTCTGCAAAGCTATTCAATTTACTGCTTTAGTAAGTACATTTACTACTCGGGAAGAATCTACGTAAATTTCCTGCTATTTTTTCAATGGCAGACTTGGGGTTCCATGTTTTGCAAACAACCACTTGGATTTTGCGACTGCACGAGTCTCCTTGCAAGGCAATCCTCCCCCTGCTGGAGCTTGGGCAACGTGACGCGTCCTCGTCTGCCTCAGGTGGGAGCCATGCACGTCATGTGCTCTTCTCTTTCTCTTCTCTTTCTCTTCTCTTTCTCTTCTCTTTCTCTTCTCTTTCTCTTCTCTGTCTCTTCTCTTTCTCTTCTCTTTCCCTTCTCTTTCTCTTCTCTTTCTCTTCTCTTTCTCTTCTCTTTCTCTCCTGTTTCTCTCTCTCTCTCTTTATCTTTCAAATCTGAAGTATCTGAAGTTGCAAAACGTTCCTCTTTGTCGCCAGCTACTTAGTACATATACTTAGTATGCTGCATGCTGCTGTTGTTCTGCAAGCATGATGTGGTTTGGGACATCAATACAGTGTGGCGGATGCAAGGCAAACACTTTACCCTTGTGAGGGACTTGCTGTCTGATTGACTTGTTGCTGTTCGCATGTGCGTACTGCAATACCCTCCGTTGAAACTGAAACTTTGCACCGAAACACCCGAACATCTGGCCAGCTAGGACCGCCTTACCATCCTTTACTATTCCTTTATACAGCCCTTACCAGCCATTTCTGTCCCTTACTAGTACTATCCCTTCCTCGCGTGATTCTGACCGAGTTGTGATATGAGTTGTGTATACAATATGTCTGTGTGAAATTCTGTGAAACATGTTGATGTCTGAAATTGGCCGTGCCCATCTTACTTGCCACCCTTGCCGCTTGTAGTTGGAACAATCCCCCACCTTGAAATCTTCAAACAGCCAACACTGAATGCTTGACTTCAAAACTTCACTTGCCAAGCAAAGCAAGTGCGGCATGTGGCACTTTTGAGGCAGCTCATTGGTAACCTAAAGAAAGCAAAGTTTTTTCAAACTGTTCAAATTTATTCTTCTGGTCAATGCGGCAAGTCCGACTGATGTCCCGTCAGACATAATATGTACTTATTGTAGCAGTTGTAGTTTGCAGGGTTTCCTAACTTTTTGCTCCTTTTTATTGCATATCTGGCCTCTTGGCTCAAATGAGTTTTGAGTTAGCAGCACAATTAGCAGCAATGTACTTGAGCATTTGATCTAGTGAACAGCTCTGAAATGCCTGAGGCATCTGCTGTCCGCCATCACAGCTGCAAGTGCATCCGCTCCATTCACTCCAATCACCTCCAAGTCACTTGCTTTCAAAAGACTTACACCCACACGAATGAAGATCCATGGTTCATAAACCGCAGTCCACGTGAATCTCACAGAATCTGCGCACCCCAAAGGCAGTCAAGCTTGCCGCAGTCCATATCTCCTTCCTTAGATGTACTCAAGACTCACACCGTCCCACTGTTTTGATGTGGTCTCGGGATGCCTCACTGCAGGAGCTCAGATCTGAGATAGACTGAGACTGAGACACAGTGTTGAGTCATCCCAAGCTGCAGGGTACAACCTCAAGGAAGGTCCAATGCATGCATAGATGCATGGGAATCTACCGCTTAGATCCGCTTAGATCCGGTTAGATCGGCCCTGGGGGGCCACGCCAAGCCCATGGAGGCTTCGCAAGCGAATGATGTGACGACCTGAGTGATGCACCTAGCTGCTGATAGCTGATATCTTGGTCTGGTCTTGGTCTGGCACTTGTCCCGTTCTTGTGCGGTTTGATGCTTTTTATATTTTTTGCTTGTTTATTTCCCTTGAACTGCGCTTCAAGCCCCCTTCAGCCTGTTCAGCTGTTTTCTTCTGCTACACGAACGCTTCAATGCATCTGACACGTGCTCTCCCTCTCTCTCTCTCCCTCTCTAAGCATGCAGCTCCGACTGTGCTGGCCGGGTCCACAGCTTGAAGAGCAGGCACCCCACCTGAACCGCACTACCCGCCCAACAACTCAACAGCAACCTACGTAGGACCTGCGAGCATATCGGGTATCCAGTCAAACACTGGGTCCACCTGATCTACCTGGTCTACGAGTGCAGCTGGTGCACTCCAGTGTCTGATGTGGTGAGTCCCTTTCAATAGGCACTGTATGGCACTTCTATTGTTTCTTGATGGGTTTCTTTCATGAGGGACTGCCCACTGACCCTCTAGCGACAGTAAATGGTATCTCTTGGTGCTTGACTTCGCAAGGTGCTCACAGAAGAAGTCAGGAATACAAGGAATGATTCTGTCTTTAATACTCGTTGACGTTCGCTTTGCTTTTGCCGAACATAGAAAACTGGCACTCCCCAAGATTTTTATTCTATCCTAGTCGCAAGTCCTCTTCCGCTGGATCGCCACAGGTGGCAAAAGCATTGTCATTTTTTTTCAAATAACACGTGTTGCATCCAACCATCGTAGTCACTCCATGTCACCATTTCTGGTTCCAAGTTCCGTGCTCAGTCCACTCTGATACCAAACAATCTTCGCCATCACATGACCTTGCTTGAAGCAGAACTTGAGAGAGCTTGCTTGCAAAGTCTAAGGTCAACAAAGAGCTCCGATGAGGAAATCTTGCGATTGCAAACTGAGCCAGATTCTGGGAATTGCAGCTTCTGGTAACCTGCCAATTTGCAAGACAGAATTGAAAACGGGTTCTGAAATGTACTCAAAACGGATGATGACAGCCAGCTTCCTATCTCATTCAAATCTGCTCGCATTCTAATGTCATCCTTGTCCTGCCACCCCTGTGTGATAGAGCTGCATCAGGTTTAAGCATTTCAATCACATTTCGACCATTCTTGTTGACAATGAGAACACATTTTAGTGGTCAAATGCTCTGGGCTGTTTGCTCGGTTGGCCTTGAGGTCCTTTGGACATGGTTCTCCACCAGCTTGTGGAAAGTGTTGGACCTCTTCAAGCAATTTCAAGAACACACGTCAATGCACAAACACAAACGCAACCAACTCCTTCACCGTTTGGAACCGTTTGGAACCCTTTGACATCCTTGCAATCCTTTTGCAATCCTTTTAATGCAATCCTTGAGAATTCTTCGGTATGCTTAGGAATCTGTTCTGCAAGCTGAAGCTGCAAGGCCTGTCGATGTCTATAGGATTGACCACCTCCACAACCTCAGCGCGGGGATCAGGGCCATGGCTGGCCCTGGTCTTAGAATGCCTCAGCCTTAGATGTGTTTTGCAACTGCATAGTCTGCATAGTCTGCATGGTGTCGGGTTTGACCGCAGTAAAACGGGTCCAAGCCGAGGACATTAACTTCTTCTTTCCAGACCACAATATTGGACATTAAGTTGCTTCAAAGTGGAACAGACTACACAGACCACAACTCTATGAGTAGAGCAGCACTGCACCGCGAGGGAAATTGTCAACAGTTCTCAGTTCTTCTTCGAGTTCACACACCGGTCCAAAAGAATCGGATCACATGCCCTGAACGGAAAAGAGATGTAGGCATAATATGAGAATATACTGTATGCATATATATATATATAGTATGTATGTGTATAATAAATATAAATATATATATATATATATGTTCGCATCCCAGTTGATCTATCCCAACATAACACCTGTTTTCCGTGACGAAGCCCTCCCATTGTGAGTGCAGGCACCCAGCTTGGTTTATTTTCCTACCAGCTGGGCGCACGTCCCTACTTAATTAGGGGGAATCCGTCCCTGGAGCGCCCAGGGAAATTTCAGGGAGGGGGGGCAGGGAACTGAAATTTCCTCTGCCTATGGGGGCTTGTGCCTAGATACAACAGGGGGAGCAAACGTTAACATGATGAATCATGAGCACGTTCGCATCCCAGTTGATCTATCCCAACATAACACTTGTTTTCCGTGACGAAGCCCTCCCATTGTGAGTGCAGGCACCCAGCTTGGTTTATTTTCCTACCAGCTGGGCGCACGTCCCATCCGCAGTCACTCACCATTTTGGGAGGACTTTACTTCGCCGCACATGCATCTACGGCGTCCCTGGCTACGTCCGCATCGACGCCCCATTTCTCGACCAGCCACACTTTCAGCTCCTCCAGAATTGCACCTTCATCGAAGGCCTTGTAGCCAGCCCCAACCCTAATAGGCTGGGCAAACTTGTCCTGGAGCCTCGAGACTGCTGCGTTGTAAGACCGGACATATTGGTCCGACCCCTCCGGCTTCCACCTCCCAAGGAGATCTCGCTCCGGTTTTGCCACACCCAGGGCTGCCAGGCCACTGGACAACGTTGCCCTTTCACTGTGTTCGGTCCAGAACCTCTCCCATCCATCTGGGATCAGCCGGCTAAGCCAATGCTGGTGCTCCACCCATGCAAAGGAGGATATGTGGAACGGCAGCTCTTTCACGCGCTTCCCAGCACCGGTCGTCTTTGTCCTCCGAAGAAGACCACTCAGTTGGCCGTCATACGACTTCACTGCATTCTTCTTCAGATGTGCCAGATCATCGAACCTGAATGATGCCCACACCTTGACCAACTGTGCAGGGGCCTGTCATCAGCTGACCTGCTCACGGCCAGCTCCTCCAGAGCAGGGATGAAGGCAGAGAGGAAGCGGGGTGCCCTCCTACGAGGGGGAGCCCCCTCTTCTAACTTCTTCAAGAGGTCCCGCACCACTGCCTCTACCAAAGGGTCGTTGCTGAAGCCCACCGCAGCATCTAGGCCTGAGAGCTTCTCAAACCATGCCACTGATTTGCTAATCGACAGGGGAACTGACGGCCCCATCCCTTCTTCTTCTCTAGCTAGCAGGTAGTCAACGAGCTGGGCAGGTTGGCTTGGCAGGGCTCCCGTTCCAGCTACGCACCACTTCCGGAAGCCCTGCCAATACGCCAAATACCTCTTGGCAGTGGACGGCCGGTACTTCCCCAGGAAGGCCTGCGCTGCACGGTCGCTATATGCAGTCTCCTTGACACGCTCCATGATGGGGGCACCCGCCATCAGCAGCTCATCCCTAAGGGCCCGCAGAACCCTTTCTTCTTCTGCTTCCAATGCCGCTGGTGTCACTGGTTTCAAAAGGCGGGCCTTCAGCCCCTGGCCCTTCTTTGGCAGCACTATCACCATCTGAGGCGAGGCATGAGACACCGACTCATGGGACCCCCTGGCCACTTCTTGCTTCTTCTCGATGTGTGCCGTAGCATCCTGGATCGCCTGGGTGCCGGGAGTTGCTGCCCCACCTCTCAGTCTCACATCCATGGCCATGGACTCATAGGCATCATTCACTTGCCCCTTCACCAAGTCCAACAGCCAACCCCCATTGACATAGGCAATGCCTGCCCTCTCGGCTAGCTGATGGGAGAGCGTCTCCTCATCGCCAACCTGGAGGGCTAGCTTCGGACCAACCAGCCCGATCTTCCGCAGCACACCCAAGACCGCGCTGACGTCTTCCGGTCTAGGAGCTGCACCATCTTGCAGCTGATCTATATCCATCAACTGAAATTTCCTCTGCCTATGGGGGCTTGTGCCTAGATACAACAGGGGGAGCAAACGTTAACATGATGAATCATGAGCACATATGTATGTATAATACATATGTATAATATATATGTATAAGATACATGTACGTGTATATACATGTATATATATATATATATCATATATATATAGCAAATATACATATATCATGTATACATATATATATATATCATATATCATATATTATATATATCACATATATCATATGTATATATATATATATACGTGCGTATATATATACAGGTGTATTATAGATGTAGTGTATGTATACATGTATATATATATATGTATACATGTATACAAATATGTACATATACATCTACATATATATATATATATACAATGTGCATATGTATATATATATACACACATATTTGTGTATATATATATATATTCATATACGTGATAATATTTGTGTATATATATATATATAGTAATATATGTGCACATTTATGTATACCTATATACACATTCGTATACTTGTAGATACACACATAGATGTCCATATTCTACATGCACATGTATATATATACTGCATCGAGGATTCTTGGAAGCCTGCCAAGAGCCAGCAAATCTCCACAACATAGAGTTTCGGATCCACGGTGCGTTGATAAGTTTCCAACTGCGGTCGCAGGTTTCCCATTCCGTCCATGCCTGCAAAATGAGACCAGCGCTTGGAGCATTATATGAATAGCTGCAAAACCCAACTGACTGATATCTTTTTTGGATTGATGCAAAGATGTGCAAAAAAGACTCAATTTGGAGATTCACTGCCAGCTCCATGATTTGTATGGTTTAAGTATGAAAAAACATTTGTCTTACGCAGTGAATGAGCTTCTCCAGCTCAGCTTCTAGGGTGCCAGTGCAGATACTCACATAATGTCACATAGTCATAGGTACCAGTCTCAGGCTCGAGCTGAAACAACACAATCAGTTTTGACTGGCGGTGTGCTTTGAATCTCCTCCAAAGGGCCAGTGCCTTGCAATTGGAAGGCGATATGCGAAGATAACAAGGTGCATCGGAAAAGGGTGGCCGGGAAACATGCTGTGATATACCTATCTTACTGCGGGCCCTTTGCACAAAACTATGTATATCATTTTACGTCCTCATACCAGAGGCATTCAGGAAGTCATCCAGTAATCTGCAAAATGAACTCAATGCATTTAATCACAAAGGCTGAGAGAGTTGCAGGGAATACCGCCGTGCAAAGACATCTGCACAATCTTTCTCATCCGCTTCATCTGGTTGTGGTCGTCCTTGTGGTTGACAGGCCAAGAACTAAAAGAAGAATTGAACATGAGCAAAAGATCGGTCTCTATTGATTTCAGTACTGGCAATGCATAGATGTAACGTGCACTTGACCTTAAATCTAGGCGTGAGTTGCTCAGGGACCAGCAGGATCTGACCACGGACCCCATGGGCCGAACCTGAGGTGGTGGTGAATTCGGGGAGTCCGACATTCAGAGTATCGTCGAAATCGTCGGTCCAGAAAGTGAATGGAAATAGACGGCTTCTGGGGCAGGAGCTCGCAATTTATTTTCTCATACCCGGGACAAATCTGGCAAGGTATGGCTTCAGCTCAAGATTGCGAGGGAGAACAAAATTGGCTAAATCAGACCACTTTTCATTGCACAACGCAGTGAATGGTTCCATCGCGATCTCGGGCAAATTCATGAAAAGCCTCTGGTCCCTCCAGACAGCTGTCGATTTCGTTCAAACCTGCCAGGATTCAGAAGGATGACGCTGGATTGGATGAAGAAGAGCAAGGCACAAAACTTTCCGTGTTTGTCAACACAATAACCTTCCAGCATTACCTGCGCAGTAATTGCGGTGCTCCAGAGCATGGTCAGACACATGAAATGGCACTGATGGGGGTAATAGCAGAAGCAGGAAACACGAAAACATGAAGCAGGCCGTGCAAGCAACTTCACTATGTGTTTTCTGTACTCTGGCCATCCTGGCTTTGTAGCATCTTCGATGCACAAGAGAAATGTGAATTTGATGAAAATATTGACGGTGTATGAGTTGATCTGATGCGTGAACTTTCACATGGAATTACTTTGCGCAGCAGGAACCCAAGAAGGGCCAGCCTGCCAGCTTCAAGGCCAAAACAATCCATGGTCAGATTTTGTCCCAGTAACTCCACAATATTTCGAATTGTTGATTGTGCGTGGGGCCGCAAACACGTTCATGTAGGAATTTGCATATGCTCCCTGATGTAAGGGCCGTGTGTACAAGATTGCAAGTCGACCATGATTCAACGCTGCAGATGCGTCGACATCTTGACGGTCTTGACGTCTACTCTTGTTCTTCTAGTTTCTAGCAATTCGCACGGGCGCGCGATGTTGGGGCCGCATGTGCAAGGTTGCTATCGCAAATGTATCATCTTCTTGCCGTCCATGTGAACATGTTCTTACGTCCAAAACAATTCCCTGGCTTTCCCAATAACCCTTTGGCTCGGAACTGAAAATCTTTGTGCAAGGATAAAAGATATTCACATTAGTGTGCCAATACATGCGCGCGGTGGTTTCCATCACAACACTATATCTGCGCCAGTGCCGGCAAGAGAGTAAGAGATATTAAGAGATATGAAGAGATAATTGACAAAATAATTGATCAAAAGTGATGACAAGTGGCTAATCGGCATGACTTGCCACGCCCGGCCGGGTGCCTCCTTTGCATTGTACTCCGCCTCCTGCTGCTGGCTCTACGATGGAACGTGACCGCTCCTGCTAGCAAACATCCGTTGCTGAATGACCTTGAGGTTCAAGAGCCGACAAGAGCTGACAAGAGCCCCTTAGCAGGACTTGACGGAACTTGAGACTTGACAATTGTACTTGATAAAAATTCAGTGACTTGTGGGTGGTACCAAGTGCGCCTTCCAGCCTCCTGCACCTCCACAAGTACGACTGCAGGGCCCCCTCAGTACGATCGCTTGTATTGCTTTTGTATATCATAGTAGCCAATATCACCACATCTTCTTGCAAAACAAGCTTGCACAGTAACCTTGACTTTACCTTGAGGCTCCTGCCACTGACCCCAAGAAGACAGTGTACAGTCCACTTTCAGGTGGCTGTACTCACCTGTTCACGCTTTGCAAATCAACAAGATCGATGAGGCTTGGAACAACTATCCAACAACATCAAACAGCTCGCTTGGCTTCGAACAAGCGATCGTTTCTTCCAGTGCCCCAACCTGTGATCCATGCAGAAGCAATACGTGTAATCCCTCTCACCCATACACAACCTTGTGGAGGCCACTAAAAAGGAAGTCTTGCTGTGTTATTTGGGGGCAGATCTTCAGAACTTTCCCTCATGGGAATGATGTGACATGATCCAATGTTTCAAGCTAGTCGGATTCCCAGGGATTCCCAGCGAATGCAGTGCATGCAGCATACCTGTTGCAAAAGACTGTATTGCAGTGTAGTGTTACTTAATCAAGAAGAGCTCGATTTGATGTGGATGTGGTCCGTCGTGTGACATGTTGCAGCCGATGTCAGACTTGCAACTTCAAAAACTGAACACGTTTATGGCAGTGACATGCAAAGTGATGAAAAGTTCCGCATGGTGTTGTAGAAGGAGTGCAAATGCGATGCAGCGTTTAAGTCATATCAGGCAACGTTATGTATAAGAAGGAAGGTAGAGAGCAGCAAGGTCATGGAGTGTAAGAAAAGCTGCAGAGTAACCATGTTCGAAACATACATGTGCTGTCACACGGCAAAAATGTGATGTCAAGTCCTGCGCACGCCTGCGAAGTCATCCCGCGCAGCATACGAAGCGTATCGAAGGGTGCTAATGAATATACCGTATATAAGCATCGAAAGCTTGCATTGGCAAAGTGAATACCAACTTCGCCAATATCCACGTCTGCATCTGCGACCTGACAGGGCCTGTGATGTCAATTCTATCTGGACGTGTCAGATTACTTTCAGGACAAACATACAGTCGTTGCCCTTACCGCTTTTAAACCTGCTGCAACATCGCGAGGGGTGTCGTTTTGAGGGTTGTCATATGGTATCATGTTTAGGAGAGATGAGGTTTGGGATTAAAAAAAAGGCGGCAGGGACTCTGCAAGTCGGACTTTGCGTCAGCCGGGTGCGAACAAGCTCGGTGGAAAACACTTGCTGAAAGCTTACTGAACACAAAAAAAATCAAAGTTCAGCAAATTTCCCTCTGTCACTCCGTGCTGCAGGACTTGGACTTGCACGCATGCGAGGCCATCATTTTCAGGCTGCTGCACCTCTGCTGCAAGCTAAACCGTATCTCGTTCCCACACTCAAAGGCACAAGAATGACAAAGCAATGAATCTGAGGAATATGAGGAATTTGACACATCATGACGCCAAGAACTTCATGCCGTGAACTCGCGATGGTATGCGAGGATAGTAAGTGGCTGGCAATCGTGCGCGAGCGGCTTCGTTGCGATTGCGACTGGAATGGAGGACACTGACTCCTGGGTGAAGAGACGCGAAGAGACGTTAAGAGAAGAGCAAGGAAAAAGTGCAAGGCTGAGCACTTCAACGATGTCAGAAATAACCCAGGATGGCAAAAGCTTTCAGTCCCTGGCCATTCACTCCAGGCACTGAACTCGCAGTCTTTTGGCTTGTCGCACCTCATGTTCAAGCTACAATTTATGAATCGAATACTGTTGATATATATATATATATATGTATATATATATATAATGGTCTCAAGATCGTTCAAACAACGCAATGGCATCCAACTTTGTCTCAGCATCTAGACTCGACGGAACATTTCTTTGTGCTCAGCAAAGGCCCACTGCCTCAGAGAAAGATCAACTCGTCCGTAGCCAGAGCTCAGTACGGTCTGGGGTCTGGTGCAAGGTGACCCTTCCTCTCGTCTCAGCTTTTGACATGGATCACCACACTCATTATTTGTCACCTCCTGGGCACGGCAAAATCCGTCAAAAACTATGCATGCGGTTTCAGATCTCAAAACAATGGAATTCCAGGCTACCAGCAATGGTTCGCTGTCGCTCACAAAGACCAACACACGTTGGCTCATGCCTCATACATTTCATAGCATTGGAGAAAGCAAGGACATCAATAGTGGGACAGAGGAAAGATTCAACCACTATACGATACAGTTAAGCTGAATATATGTATAACAGTGAATCGTGACACGACCCTCGACATGGGATCTGACCACTCACCCCAGGCGCTGAATGCGCAGTTTCTCGGCTCCTCGCTGAAACCCGTTTGATCGCGTTCCAACAAGGGAGAGGTCACTCTTCTCTGGCTTCTCTGGACATGGAGAGCTATCATTCTGAGCAAAGAGCACAAGTCGTGCAACTGGAGGATGCCTGGGAATGGTCAGAAGCCCAGGGTCAAAAGATGTCAAAGGGAAAGCATGTTCTTTTCGAGAAAAAACTATCTTGACTCAGAGAAATTTAGCTTCAGACTGATGGGCACAAGCTAACGTTCAACTGCGTACCAGCACATTCTGATTCACCGATCCTCTGCAGAGGTCAAAGGAGAATGGACTTTAAGATTGTTGACCTTTGGGACTCATTGCATGATTCATGGACTAAGGATGTGGGCTGACATTTTTTCACGTGAGAGATCGCGTTCATTGGGGCAAGGCAAATAGCATCAAATGTCTATTACAGCAATGGACTTGTCACCAAGGCAACGCGTTTCAGTATCACTAAGTCGGAGACACCTTGAAGAAAAACTGCCCGGTTCCAGGATCACTGGTTGTGAAGCCTCTCTGGATGCATCGAAAGCTCACACACTCCAAAACTCAAACCACTATCAACCACTGACATCAGAAAGCTTTTTTATATAGATACATCCCTCACAAAGGATCATGCCCAATGCCCTGTTCTTCATAGTGGTGGCAGGACCTTGGGTTCGGAGCTTCTAAGATCGCTGATTTTACCTTTGCCGTCAGCGTTGCTATGCTATGCGATCTGGGGTGACAACCGCACTCTCCACACGAAGTGGAACCAGACCTTGCAGCACATTGCACTCGAAAGAGGACCGGCCCAGAGGCCAGGCCCAGGCGAGGAGAAAGCAAACGTTTCAAACGTGCACATGGCAAGGCCACTCCACACCAGGGCAACGACCACTCAGTCCAAGCACAGTATAGCGGCTCAGCGCACTCGCTAGTGCAGCTGGTAGTCTGGGCGTTGGACCGTTGAATCATGACAGTCATGGAATGTCATGGAATGTCATGGTCATGGAATGTGGAGTCTAGCAGTCTAGCGAATGAGTACAAGTCTCTTCTGCATAACAGCCTCCTTAGCAGCTTTCACGTCGCACTCTTTGCCTCAGGGTGGTGCAGCACATGCTCTGTGTTGAACACTGTGTTGAACACTGTGTCTCACTGCCAATCCAGAACTGCTGCGCTTCAAGAGAGTCACTGAAGAGTGAAACAAAAGAGTCACTGAGTCGTGCAGACCGCAATTGTTGGCCATCTGCACGATTGAACGGTGGCGATACTTCTGGCCTCCACACCTGGCTCAGTTTGGCACAGTGCAATGCTCTGCAATGCGCTCCGCCGTGTCACATATACAGTACACTAAAGGTCACATATACAGTACCCTAAAGATATATTTGTACGTATGCAACGAAGTACAACTAGTATCCTACTATGTAAGTAGTTCTCTCTCTCTATATATATATATATATATACACATGTACATATACGTTTATATCATTGTATACACATACATCCGTATAATTGTGTATGCATATACTTGTTCAATAATTGTACATGTATTCATATCGGTATAATATATAGTAATATGTGTATATAATTCTATATTTGTATGTTTATATATTTATAGATGAGTATATATATATATATATTTGTATACACACATCCTTGTACATCTATATATCTATCTGATTATAACATGTTTATATCTATAATATATTGATAATGCTTATAGATGTATGTATTCATATATTTATATAATCATATATTCATCTATCTACAATTTTACATACTTTGATATTTTTACATTGATATCTATATATCTATGCATTTCTGTACTTAAATGTCTATATTTATACTAATTTATACTTGTATATTTATGTATTCTTAAATTACATATCTATATATAGAATATCTATGTTTAAACATCTGTAAATCTATCTGCTATACATCTATGATCATCTATATACTTGTAAAACCAAACTTTTATACATGTATACATCCATATAGTCATATATTTCCATTTTCTTATAGTTTTATCTATATGTATACATATGATTTTCTAGTTATATATCTAAATATTCCAAATATGTTCATCTATTTGAATATTTAGATATTTATACATGTATCTAAAGATATCTATATATTATATATATACATATGTATTTATATTTTGTTTGTACATTTACAGTATATATTTGTATATGTGTACACTTATGTATTTATATACGTATTTATTTTGGATGATTTTATAGTCAGGTACCTATACATATACATATTGTTTTTTCTGCTCATATATTTACATATTTATATTTACATTTTTATCTATTCCCGAGAGCGTCTGCGAAGGGTTTTTTCCAAAAAGTAGCTGCTCTTCTGACGTCTTCACATCTTACGTCTGCTCTTCTTACATCTTCACATCTTACG
>BGPT01001313.1:98318-125629 GCA_003297045.1 Symbiodinium sp. clade C Y103
TGTATGTCTGTATGTCTGTATGTCTGTATGTCTGTATGTCTGTCTGTCTGTCTGTCTGTCTGTCTGTCTGTCTGTCTGTCTGTCTGTCTGTCTGTCTGTCTGTATGTATGTATGTATGTATGTATGTGTGTATGTGTGTATGTGTGTATGTGTGTATGTGACATACACACATACACACATACACACATACACACATACAGTGTATGTGTGTATGTGTGTATGTGTGTATGTGTGTATGTGTGTATGTGTGCATGCATGCATGCATGCATGCATGTATGTATGTATGTATGGATGTATGCATGGATGGATGTATGTATGGATGTATGCATGGATGGATGTATGTATGGATGTATGCATGGATGTATGCATGTATGTATGTATGCATGCATGTATGTATGCATGCATGTATGTATGTATGTATGCATGTATGTATGTATGTACGTGTGTAGGCATGTATGTAAATTTGTATGTGTGTATGTACGTATGCTAGTGTGTATGTATGTATGTACGTACGTACGTACGTATGTATGAAAAGATAACGATACAAAGCTAGAGCCCATATTGGCGCCAAAACAGGAGCAGATCTTTATCCAGCAAAAATTGAAACACCTATCTGGAGCCGATAACGGCGCCCCAACGGAAGCAAGGGTAGACGACAAAAACAAACGAAGCAAGGTTTTGATCACAGAAACATGAAGAAACAGCCTTTCTTCAAAGCTGATATCGGTAACAAAATGGAAGCAGAGTTGCATCGCTAAAATGATGAAGATAGTGTGTTCATCAACGACAAGAAGATACCTATCCATAGCCGATAACGGTACGGAAACGGAAGCAAGATTTTGATCGTAAATAGTTCATACAAGGAAGTTTCAACAAGTATATGATGTGTGAAAGAAATGAGTTTGCTTTAATCACCACCACACGATGTACAGAGCGGGGTTTGAACCCAAGAAGGGGGGGGCAGGGGCGGGGAGGGGGGGGGGGTCACAGTTCGACATGATTAACAGTTCGCAATGAAAATCATGGAGGCTGTACGCAGTCTGCACCCAATTCATAGCTAAAGCTCATCTTACTCCAGCTAGCAAGCTAGCTTTCGTGATATATAATACATATCTATACATATAATATATATATATACAGTATACAGTATATGTATATAATTCATATATATATATAATATATATATATATAATATATATATATATATATGTATACAGTAATATACGTATATGATGAATCGTGCACAAACCGGAATCAGAGCGGATCAAGTCCAAGGGCTGAACTCGTCCCGCTGACCAGCTGCAGCTTTTCCGCACGGGCTGGGCCTGGATCTGATCCCCGAATTCAATTTTCAATTCAAAAAAGCTTTGCCGTAGATCCTTCAGAGTCCAATTGAAAGCAAAGCGTGACTTGAAAACTGAAATCTTGTTGACAATTCTTTTCACATCCTGTCATATCTTGTCATATTCAGCACTCAAAGAAGCGTTGCAATCTAAGCAGTGAACTGGACTTCTAGATTGCGGCTACGAGATCTGTAGCTGCTGGCACCTCAGCAACTTGTAAACCCGCTCCCGTGAAGGTGCAAAAATATGCTTTTAGATTGCACAACAACCAGAAGTTTCAGAAAGGCTCCGAAGAACCAGCGCCGAAAAGCGTTGAAAATCTCAACATATTATCGGTTTGCACATGGACTAGTGACACTAAGGTCATCTGAGCTTGGAAACATGAGGCAGAGCAGTCTGTCCACTCGCCCCAGGCCTTGGCAAATGCATTTTGAAAACTGGTTATGAAGTTATAACTTATAACTGTTTATAACTTGTTTTGCAATTGGCATCTGTAAGATCTTTTGATTCGATTGGCTACTGAGCTACTACCAAGGTACTACATGCTACTACTGTAGCCACAAACAGGTTTTTGTCAATGGCATCAATCCGAGGCGTTCACTCCCCATTTCCCGTCGATGCAACCCTGTCCACATGGCCTCAGAATGTCTTGCAATTCGAAGCCTTGACATGCAAAAGATCAAGTTCTCCACTTCTCCACGGTTCAAGAAAAAACAGCATGAATTCAAAAATGCTTGACGTGCAGAAACGGCCGTTTTCAGGCTGCCACTCAGTGTTACAAGGAAACGCCTCTTCTTTGTCCTCTATTGAAAGGAGCAAAGCTAAGGGCAATAGACAGAGGGTATGATTCTGAAGATGATTGAAGACAATGCAGTGTGCGTGTCACAACTCAGAAACACAAGCTGCCAGTGAAGAAAGCATTAAGGTAATCAAAACAAAGTTTGACTTCAATGCAAGATCTTCATCGAAAAGGGTGGTGGCAAGGTGCACAACTCCATTCTCACATACTTTTATTGCAAAATATTACAAATTTGACAATTCTGCAACCCGAGTCAGTGCTCTCGCCAGATTCTGCGGTGTACTGCGGCGCCTTGAAGGCAATGAAGGCCTTACTAATATACTAAAATCCCTTCCGTCCAAAGATGTCCAGAGGGCGTTTCTAGGGGACTCTGACATCCTGACAAAATGACGACACATCAACCTTCATAGGGCTCATAGGGCTCCTCTGGCTCACAGGCTTTGCCGCCATTCCGCGGAGCTTCCACCACATGCTTAGCAAAGCACTGACGCAGTGACGCAATGACTTTACATAGCGATTCAGCACAGTGTTTGGATATCATGCAAGCACATGTTACAAGATGGTACAATGTACTGTAACTGCGAAATCCATCAAAATTCAAAAGGACAATGAATCTGTGTTGCAGCAGAAGGCTAATCTCGTCCAGGCACTCTTGTGCGGCGCTTGGTACCACCACCACACTTGCAGGAGCAGTCCGACCAGCCAGACCTCCACAGCATGTCATGAATTGAACCAGGTGAACTCCGTGAACTTTCAACTTTCAAATCTGCGATTGCCTAAGTGCCAGGAAAATACTGGGGCCATGCACCAGTCACCCCAGCGACACGGAACGATGTTGCATTCGCTTACCCTGCAAAGTAATCCAATGGCAAGCATTCACAGAGGACAAGTCTGATTGGGGGCCATTCACTGCATTCCTGCTCAAATGACAAAACTATGATGCAGAAGTAATCAAAGTAATCTCACAAACATATTTCTCACAGACTGTGCATGCGAAGAATTTGGCACTCTTGGACGCGTTCATCGGAGAGACTGCTCAACAATCGCAACACTGCGTTGTTCAGAGTACTTTGAGCATGTTGGACAAATTGGATAAGTCATGCCAGCTATGCTCACAACGGGCCAACTCCTTCAGTGGTCCTTCACCTGAAATCACCATCAGAGGACCTTCACCTTTGACACTCTTCACAGTTTCCACAATCTTCACATCCCTCTGACCACTCCACTAATCTGTTCTCTGTCTCCCTCTGTGGTATCCACATGGAAGTCCACCGAACATCGCTTCGGATACGATACTTCGCGACCTGCGACAGCTGTGACTTAAAGTCCTTGGAACCTATTCCTCCAACCAGTCTCGGTCCCAGGACTCGTAAGACTGTCAAGACATGTCAAGACTCGTATTTCATCATTTTCATCCCATTCCCACAGGTTCCATCTTTTCCACCTGAATTCCACTTCAACGACTTCACCGTTGCCTTGATTTGGAGCCTGTACCACATCGCGAACTGCACTCAGACCTCAAAGCGATTTGCCGGGAATGACAGCACCCAAATGTTCTCAGCACAAGGGCTGCATACGCGGCTCAATAGGCTCAATGACTGACTTCGCGACTGCTTTGATTGGCAGGCTTGCAACTAAGAGGTGCACCACTCATCCCATTCAGACCTCTTGCCAAAGGTGATGCAAGGATCAACAAGGCACAATCATACAAAAGACATCAAACCACATGAAGTGCTGCAGCATATCTGGGCCAGCAGCGTTTGGCAATCAGAAGTGCCAGCTTCATGGCAAGGATCTCAACCCAAAGCATGCGCAAAGAAATGAAGATTGATTGCATGATTATACTATAGAGAAACATATATGTATGTATATATATATATACCATATATAAATGTCTCCATGTTTCAGCACTTTCAATGAGACTCTCGACGCTGTGCATGAGACAGCCTGACGCAGAATTTACAAATACCGCATCACGACATGACAGGTTCACAAACATTCACAACCATTCAATACCCATCTTGTGCAACAAATAGATGTAAACAGAGTATTGATGAATTAGTCTGAATTAGTCTGAATATGTCTGAATATGTCTGAATCAATGAATTATGACAAATCACAGGTCTCACAGATCATAGCTTTCTTGCTGGGCTTGTCACCAAGGCCGCAAGGTGCCAACATCGTCTGTACTTCGGAGCCTTAGAGCTGAGTTGCAGAGCTCATTCAACTCGTCATAACTCGTCGTTTCAGTTTCCAGTTCAACGAGTTCTACATAGTTCCACGAATTCTAGGAGTTCCACGGGTTCTGAAGTCATTTTTTAAGTCAGAAGTCGGTGCTGAAGTCAAATGTCACGTTTCTCCAAAGCTTAGAACTGCTCAGTGATACCGATGGAATCAGTGTGGATTCTTTGAGCTCCACACCACAGCCGTCCTCGTCATCTGAGAGTGCCTGCAGCTGGACACTCACAAGCTCAACGGTTCATCTTTGGTTTTTGATGTTTTTGTCGTTGCGTGTTGCAATTGACGGCTCCTACTTCTCTCCTTTTGTCTCGTCAAACCTGTGCTTTTGCGGCTTTTTGCGCTTGCGACTGCACCAGCTGGTCTTAAGCTGCTGCTCACCATTTCAGAACTCTTAGCTGAGCCTGCTTTTTCCTGAGGCTTGTCATGTTCAAGAAAGAGCTGCATGTTTTGACGAAAACTTGCATTCAATGCCTAGAGAACGCAGGAGCAGAACTAGCCCGAACTCAACCAGTATTTTGGGTGCACAGCACCAAGCGCCGAAGTTGTTTGGAACACTGACTCTATCATGATTCAGCACAGTGGTGTAGCTAGAGTGCTTCTATGTAGTGTTCATACGGTCAACCGCCATCGTTTGCCCGGACCCGGAAGCATCATCATCATCATCATCATCGTCGTCGTCGTCGTCGTCGTCGTCGTCGTCGTCGTCGTCGTCGTCGTCGTCGTCGTCGTCGTCGTCGTCGTCGTCGTCCTCGTCATCGTCATCGTCATCGTCATCGTCATCGTCATCGTCATCGTCATCGTCATCCTCATCATCATCATCATCATCATCATGAAGGATACCCTCCAATCCCCCCAACCTAAATGGTAATGTAATGATATGTATCTTTCCGGGCGGCACGTGGGATTCAGTGTTGCACTGAACAGCAAATATGGATGCACTTTGAATCAGCATGATCAATTTGTTGTTAGAACAGAATTTAATACTTGCGTGGATGAACTTGTACAATCATGGTACAATTCTCATCATTTCGACCGTTGGAGCTCTTGGATCATCATGAAGATAGTGCGATCGGATATGCTATCATAGTAATGTTAACGTATAGAAACACATGTTAACATGTTATGCTCTTTGAATTCTTGGGCAAACGATGGTGTGAGCGCGTATTAAGACTGTGTGTGTATATATACATATCTAGTCCATATATCTCAACCTGCATCTAGCTGCATCCATCGATCCACACTCTTTTGCTCAGGATCAGCTAGCAAGTGCTTCTTCAAGGCTTGCTGCTTGCTTGGTGAGAGTCGGCCAATTTCATCCCGCCGCTCCTCCATGGCGAACTGTCTCTGTGTCTTGGAGCAAGGGCAAATAGAAATTGACATCGAATCATTTCATGCATAGAAAGTGCAAGTTTTTTCAGGCTTAAGACGCTCAAGAGAGCTTGCTGATGCTTGAGTCAGACTCAAGCATTCCTCACAAGTGCGGGCCCACTCCTGCTGTGACAAAGCGGCCAGCCTTGCTTTCAATCCAGCTATATCCCTCTCGACATCATGCGCCTGGGAAGTAGCAGGAAGTAGCAAAAACACGACGATCAGCTCTGCGCTTCTCTCTCTCTCTCTGTGTCTCTCTCTCTCTCTCTCTCTCTGTGTCCACAAATAACTCCTCATCCAGGATACATCACATTGTATCTAGCTTTGAATGCATTGTAGTCATTTGCCTGAACAAAGAAACAGCATGCCTACCTGCGCGCAACTTCAAAAGGACTCATGGCAGTCCCTCACACCAAAGTGATGATTCCAATTCTAATGATCCCCGCCCATAGTCGAACCCTCCACTCTTCCGAGCTGCCTCAGTGTGTTCTTGGTATTGATCTGCAGTTTCGGCTCCTTGAGCCCCTTGACAACCTGCTGTTCCTGCTCTATCATCCTGGATGTTCCCTGGATTTTCGAGCAACTGTTCCACTTGCGAACGAATGTTGGAGGACAACCTTGGTACTCACTGCAGTGCCAGAAAGATCAGGACACTTCCTTGCAACCTTTACCACAAACATGCTGTACAATTGACGCCCTCATGAGTTTGCCCATTTATCAGTTCAGGAATCATCACAAATTCGTGGAAACGCTCTACAACATCTGCACTCTGCATCCAATTCGGCCAACGCCACGCTTTCAAGAACTCGCTTCTGGCGCCGCCATGAAGATTCTTTGCCTTCATTGAACAATGATATGACAGCAAGGAGAGACTGGAATCAGCCGGTCATTCAGACCTGTCCAAATCCTATGCTTTGCCCTTGCCACAAAATGCCACAAGAAGCCGCCAAGCTTTTGACCACATGGGAGAAACATGGGAGAAAGCATGAGAAACCAAACTGCAAAGCATCTCCGATTTCTCCGAGGAACCTGCTGGACTTGGCCCAAAATCTCCTTGGCCGAAGATGCTCGAGAGACGAACCAAATTTGCTTAACAAAAATTCTGGAAAAGGTTGAATCTAGATAATCGAAATATCTTTAATTTATAACTGTGTGAACTAGGACAATGTTCACCAAGGCAAGTCTCGTCCTGAATCCTTTCTGCATCCCCCCAGGAATGAATCTCTTGATCTTTGGGTTCTGGGTTATCATATCAGGACCTCCAAGCCAAGCATAACACAAGTTTCTTCAGATTTCATATTTCATACGTGTTTTGGTCATGATACAATCTCAGTTCTGAGATGTTCTGAGCACGTGTGCAAAGCCGCTCTTGACTGCTTTGGCCACACAACTCTGAAATGGCTAGAGGCACGACAAGCAAGGACCTACCCAACAAGTCAGCCCTTACAAACAACCTTTTGAAAGACTGGGTGCAAAGCTTTGCAATTCGAGTGGTTCACAGAACGCGCATGTTCAATACGATGGAGAAGCAAGATCCAAAGGATTCCGAAGGGATTGGAGTTAGTTTTGCCAAGATCACTGCACAGCAAGAATTTGGGAGAACTATGCATTTTGAGCTTCCATGGCATGGCGAGTGTCGCAAGCTCCAGCAGTTCGGAGGCCGAGGAAGTTTCCAAATTATTTGGGAGGTTTAATTCGTCAATTTGTTTTAGAAGAGTCAAAAGATTCTGAACTAAAAGACCAAACATTTCTGTGGACAGGTAAAAGAATGAAAGCCTGTTGGGGGGTGATTGATGGAGCAATGGTTAAAGGCATGGAAAGCAAACGAATGCAAAAGTAATCAAAGGTCAAATTACTAA
Organism: Symbiodinium sp. clade C Y103; assembly: GCA_003297045.1. NCBI lineage: Eukaryota > Dinophyceae > Suessiales > Symbiodiniaceae > Cladocopium > Cladocopium sp. clade C. The sequence goes on from BGPT01001313.1 coordinate 105,929, forward strand.
CTCTGCAAACTCATCGATGTGTGCCGCAGCATGTCTAAGGTCTAGAGGTTGCACGCAGGTGGAGGGCAACGCTCATGTTTTGAGCCCTGTATGCAGGGGGGAGGATGTTAACCGGCAGCTTCAAAAGTGCCTTGAAAATGCATACAACTGTGACGGTGAATTAATGAACTGACAATTATTCCCATTGTTCCCGGGGATTCTAAGGTCCATTCCTCAAGAGTTTTGCCCTGCAAATCACTTTTTTTTTTAACAACACCAGACTGCCAGATTGAGAATAAATCAAACTTTCCAAAAAGGCTTTGCGCTGCTTTCACGCGAGTTCTTCCTAGAAAACAGCAACTCCGCCTAGTGGGGATATTTTGCTCAATCTTCAAGTGTCACTGGTCGCTCTTGAATCCTTGCTTGGATTTCGGCCAGAGAAGAGAGCATCCAAATTCTCCGACTCCTTTTCAACCGCGGACATGGAACTCTCATGGGACTCTTGTGTATCTCACGTCTCAAACCACAGCTTCGAAGAAGCAGAAATGACAGGACACTCGCAAACTGTTCAGTCTTGAGTGCAAATAGCCTGTTGTTTCTATTACAGTATATTATATACCGTGTATATATATAACCCATTTCATTTGTATTCATTTACAGGATGTCAAATTTATGTCATTTCAAATCTCTTTGCATGTGTGTTCACATGTGGTCCTGGAATACGCTCGTCAGTCGAAAGGACTTGCTCTTGCCGCTTCGCCTCACTCTCGATGGTCCAGGTCCTGTCGCGCTCATATCATCTGGTGGTGACAAGCATCGAAAAATAACAGAAATCAGAAGAAACACATGGAAACACCATGTTCAATAGCCACCGCTATTTATCACAGCCATGTGCTTCAGGGAGTTTCTTTCCACCAGAACCTCATCATCACATCACAATATATCGCAGCATCAGCAAAATTGCCTTTTCCTGATGCACTTTGAGGCTAGGAGAAAATCACTGGGGATCTCTGTTGGACCTCGACCAAGGATGATCAATGAAATTAAGTGTCTCCAGGGAATGGTCAACCCCTTTGGAGTCTGAGAGGAAACTCCTGAAACTCGTGAAGAATGTATCCGCAATATTCCGCAGTGTGACCTTGTGGCGTTGGCTTCGGGGTAGGAGTGCACCTTTGAGCTTTGGCTTTGACCTTCGCAGCCTTTGCGGCCTCAACAATTCAAACCGTTCAAAGCCGGCCATGCAAAAGATGTCCGAAGCTCTAAAGCTACAAGAGGAATCAAGGCAGCCAAGGTGCCTCAGCTTGCCAAGCTGGAATTATTTTTGACAACAAGATGTTGTGTAAAAGCATGTCAAATCAAGAAGCCGATTGAAGACACAAGTTGGCACCAATCTGACCCTCAGCACACTCCAAGGCAGCCACAGGCTGGGTTGACAACAGGAGGTCTCCAGCTAAGTGAACTTGTCGAAACACCTCCCAACTGTTTGGCAAGTTTGACAGGTGCGTAAACTTGGTCGCATAGAATCTTAAAGTGTTGTGATCTCAATGATCTCTTGACTTTGGCGCTCCGATCCCTCAGATTCTCACCGCAATTCATGTTTGGTTCTGGAATGATATTGATATCAAGACGGCATCTATGTAGAATTAGAAGTCTTTCTTAAGGATTTGGCAAAGTGATTGCAAAATACCTGCTCACACATCTGCTCTTTTTGTTGGGAAACAACGGACAAGAATTGCCAATTTGAAGAAAATAGAAGCATGAATTGCAAGAGAATTCCAACAGAATTGCTCGTTCAGTTCTTCCATTTGGTTTTGAACAGCTTCGCAGCACACCAAAGCCTCAACATCTCCGCCTTTGTCTGGATGAGCCTTGCAATACGATGAGAAAGACAAAGCTTCAGTGTCATCGCGGTGAGGACCACAAAGTATTCTACCCAGATTCAATTGAGAACTAAAAAGTGAGCTTCTGTGATGAATGAATCAAAGCTTCCACACACACACACACAGAGATACAGACTATCTCTCCCCTAGGTTACCTGTAGCCTTGCGACATTTTCTAAAGGATGGCCCCCTACAGGTCTACCATGGTCTACCTGTAGGTGCCGGGATGTCTGTCCTGTCCGGCCTGCAGAAGCTGCTGGCGGTAAGCACTTCGGATTGTGGCGGGGTCTTTCTCTCCAAGTGGAAGACCCAGCACCGCAAAGGCATCGGACAACTTCATGGCGCATCATGATGTCCCAGCTGCATTAGTAGATATCCACATGATATCTTCCTGCTGACCAAATGCCAAATGCTCTGCCTGTCATTCAATCTTGTTGTGGAGCTGAGAAGCTGTGCCGTACAGCTAGAGATCCCAACACAAATGTCATGCAGATCCGGAATTGCTACATCTGCACATCCTTGCTGCAAAACCCTGTGAACTGAGATGGAAACCTATCGTCTTTCGAGAAATGCAAGAAGCCAACGATTACAAGAAACACAATCCATTCAAAAAATAAGATAGATTAATAAAATCCTCAATTCAGGGAACTTATTTTTGCCTCAACTTTTCTAGCAAGCTTCTCATGTCTTATCTTACGTTGTTTTAATATCCAGGTATCCCGCCAGGCTGTCAGGTACTGTTCGGTACTTAAAGGCTGTCAGGTACTGTTCGGTACTTAAAGTCTTTGAAGTCGTAGAGCTGATGGCAGATCTAAGATGAGCTAAGAGCATCTAAGAGCCACAAAGGGAAACGGAGTCAACGGAGTCAACGGAGTCAACGGAGTCAACGGAGTCAACGGAGTCAACGGAGTCAACGCAAGCTTCTACTTTTTTGCATCCTTTGAATCTACTCGGAATCCACCGATCAGTTCGCAAGCTCTGACTTTGCTCCGCTTATCCGCAAGCTACCATGAGTCCACCAAAGTGAGCTAGTTCTTGGCTCCGCACGTGAGCCTGCTCCACTGATCTTTCCCTCATCTTTTGCCCACCGCCACAAGTCCGATCACATTCTGACCAGAAAGCCCATTCCTGAGAGGTGGGTCGAAAAGGCTGAGACTTGGCTTCACACATGAAATTTGACAATCAGCATTTTAGCAGTGGAATCAATGACAAATAATGACAGTAGAGGGTAGCAGAGGGCAGCAGAGCTCCATGCTCCCAGCAGGCAAGGCTGCTCTGGCCTGTGCAACACTGTGAGTGATACTGCAATATTGTCTTTCCTCGCAGTAAAGGTGTCATGATGCTCCAGGCGTCAGCTCCTTGAGGTACCAAGACCCAGTCACAAACGTAACAGTGACAGAAAGTCTACAATAGAAAAACAATGCACAGGGCCTTCGGTACCTTGTAGATTGTAGTCTTTTCTCATCGTTTCTTGGTTTGACTTTGTTTGCTTGGCCCAGTAGCAATTCTCTTCATGGGCTTTGCTTCGCTCTGCTGCGCACCTGATCTTGGGCTTAGTCTCGATCAAGCCACCAGGGCAGTCACCTCAGATGCGTAGAAGTGCAATGTGAAGTGCTGTAAGCAGATGCACACTGCTGCACTGCTGCAATCTGTGTGCAAGCAAGTCTGTCTATTGCTGTCTATTTGGATATTTTAACTAACGGATTAATGCAAAAGGACACAACAGGCCGTAGCAAAATTACCGTGTAAGTATCCTCCAACTCTTGTGCAAGGAAAAACAATCAATCCTGCTGCATCGGGGAGTCACAATGAAGGTGCCATTTTGCAACATTGGTATACATACATCATTGCTCGTTTTCTGTTGAGATAAATTCGACGATGTCAAATTCTTCATGTCAGCAGTACACCACAGGACACTAATGTTTGCGCACTTGCCTCCAGATAACAAAGGTGCAAGAGAACGGCGAATCAGCCACATCCATTTGTGCGGACACTTGCGACAAATGCACAGGTTACTCACCCTTCTTCCATTTAGAATTGAGAGTGCCATGCATTGGTGTGCAGTGTATTGTACATCCATGCATGCGCATTGTTAAACATGCGCAAGCAGTATGCAAATGGACGTTATCATGTATTTCACTTACCTTCCGCGAATTGAGATGGAAATTCCAAGAACATCATACAATTTACATGCAGAAGAAGGCTGCTAGATATGTCTGAATGATTCTGAATGATTTATCTGAATTACGCGACATGCAAGTTGGGACTTCGGTGGATCAGCATGTGCACGACTAGACAGTCATGGAGTAGGTGACGGTGACACGGACATGTCCATCTTTGTAGGGATGCCACTTCCGCCAATACCCGGTGGAACCAAAACAGTGCGCTGGCGGAACCTTGGCATCAGAATCCAAAGCGGGAAAACACCGTGGCCGTGGGGTTCCTCAAAAGGTCTTAGGTCGCAACCACTGGTCTGTTTGAGGCGCATCTTCCTTCAAGGTGCATTTTCTGCCCGTTTTATAAACAGGGTGACAAGATGTGACAAGCTGAAGTACCTTCTGCATAGGCATTGATATCTACACTGTGAAGCGAAATCACAACAGTGGTATACAGAAGCCATGTACGGTTCTGTCGTGCTAAACTCAAAACATACGCAATGTTGTTGAAGAACTAACCTCTCTCTCGCCTGAAGTACAGTGTGGGATTCCAGTGATTTGCGCACTGCCCATACCATCATTCTTATCATTAACTTATCATGCTTTGTAGTTGCGGACTTCTAAAGGTCATCCTCTCGCTCGCCTCCTTGAAGGCTCTATTTCTACTAGCAGAACTCTCTTGTCGGAACTGTGAACTAGAGCCTTCAGAACCTTCAGATTTCGACAGATTTCCTTGTGATGTTTTTACCATTTTCAACCTCTTCGATTTGCGCAAGTCCTATTTCTTTCACTGGCACAAGAGCCTTTGATCTTGAAAAGCCCGAGAAGCCCGTTGATGCCAATACAACACAAAGCGTGCAGATTCACACCGTCAAAAGAGTCAACAAAGCCATTCGATGGATAGGGAGACTTGCGAGAGATAGCAGGCCAAGATTCCATTAACATGCATGGTCCTGCATAGTGAATACACCCAGGGACATGAAATTGAAATAACAAGAAGGAAGAGAATAGGTTGCACGAGTTGCATGGGACAAAGAGAAGAGTGGTGAAGAAAAGTTGTCTAGAAACACAGTCTGTCGCGTATGTATATAGTACTGTGTCAAACCAGCAAAACCTATACTGGCAGTGCCCCGAGGCCACAGCAAGGTAAAAAAAAAAATCGGATGAATTCAAATAATTCGGGTCAACGAGGTGAACTCGTAACTCTGAACTCGGAGTGGACTTGGAGCGGTCTGATCTGTCCTCTGTGGGATTGACGAAGGACCACTCCGACCACTCGCTGAGTTGGCAGTCCATGGAGTCGCACGGCCTGCGCAGAGTTCACAGCTGGAACCTCCAACTCATGAATCGCATGAAATTTGGATAAATTGAAAAAAAATATGAAAAAATTACAAAAAATGAAAAGTTGTTTGAAAAGACGTGAAAAGTAGATGTCTGTGAATCTCGTTTACAATGGGCTGGCCTCACTTCACAAGTGTCAGTCTCGTGGATCACACCCTTAGTTTCACGGCTGATGATTTGTTTTGCAGCAGCGAATTTGAAGCAAACAGGCTTGTAAATCACTCTAGGGACACTTGTCCTCGAGGCTGTCTCTTGAAAGGACCCATATCATTTTGCGAGAGCTTGCAGCGTTCACTTCGGGAGGGAAAGTTTGCTACTGGATTCCCAAAAACCTGAGGGAAAGTGTAAAGCTGCTTTGTCCTGCTTTTCTTTCGATGTGAATTGACATGCGAAGTATGAAATAAATATCCTAGGGTCTTGCTGTTTCAGCAACACGGTATGGCCCAACATGGACTTGCTTAACGATGTGCTCCCTAAAAGGGAGCCATGCAAATCAAGAGAGAAACATGTTGTTGATGTGAAGCGTCGCGTCGCCAAGTTTATTAACACTCCTTCGCACTGAACATTGGATCTCACTAAATTACTAAGATTCACTGAGCATATCCTCCAGCGAACTGACATATTGATGGAAAGGCACCATTTCTCCACCATTCTCGCTGGAAGATCTAGCTTGACGCGTGGTACGTCTGTTGACAGGGCAAGTGTTCATTCACAGGTGTTTTGCTCTTCCTTTGAACAACAATCGTACATTTTCCAGAAACAATTTCGGCACTGCCAAGTGAAAGTCACAGCGCAGCTGAACTGCCCCATGCTCAGAAGTTTTGCAAAATTCAGGCTACACTGCATGGCACCCTGAGCTGACCACATCACAGGGACGGCCATCATGAAGTGCCTCACGTCACTCAACTTTCAGCATGCATAGCATGCTACCGGGCAACTCCTGGGCAGCTACCGCAGCTTCTCATTCGCCTCTTGAACGACTTTCCGAAAACGAGAATGTTCGCCCGGACCTGGCTAGTTTCACCATGGAAGCAGATGGCCGCATATCATTCCATATGCCAACATGAAGCAATGTAAAGCAACATCAAGCAGCATAGATATGCATAAGGCAACTTGCTCAGTGACATGTTTATTGAATATAACATAATGGACATTTCAAAAAGTGTTCCACAGGTGTTGCAGAGAATCGAATCCACCTTTGTCGGCTTAAGGTGCCTGGGTTTGGGCTGCTTTCCGGAGGGCTCCTAGTTTCTCAAAAACTTCGGAGGAAAAGAAATTGAGCATCTGAGCATCTGGATCCTTTGTATCCGTGCTCACAAAGCATTGACGAACGGGCGGTGCCAAGACTGGGTGTCTCAGGCCCACCATAGATGGCCTCCCCTAGACAAACCAAGGACCACGGCCCCACAAGTGAATGGGGGTGTGATGCACAAAATGCCAAATCAAAAAGCCGATCCATCCCTCTCTGCATTCATCAACTTTAGTAGTTTCAATGATCTCTTTCTGCAGCGCTGCAGGGATCCACCAATTCACCATATAGCCAGAATTCTTGTTCTCATTGGCACCCATCACGAAGCATGCATCATGGGGCCCCAAGCTGGTAGAGAACATCCCAGCTCCCCAAGGCCACCAGGTGGTGACGAGGTTTTTCTGGTTTGAAGCAAGCCTCATGACATTCAAACATGCGTGATATGCTTGCTCTTCACCAGGGTAGGAGATCTTTGGCACTGGTGGCATCTCCCAGTTTCCAGGCTCACCAATACAACCGTAATTGCAGTCGCCAACCGCAAAAATAGTTCCATCGGCCCACACGCCTCCACCTTCGGATGGCTTCTTTGTAACTTGGAGGTGCTTGTTGAAGTGGATCCAACCACCTCCACCTGGTCCTTTGTCAGACAGGGTGCATTTGGGCATGAAATAGTTGGAAGCTTTCACTCCGATGCAAACGTAAGTTTCGTCCGCCCCATTTGGGAGCTCTATGGTCTTCCAAAAGTCGGGACTTTTTGGGTCGTACTTGCAATTGTAGAACTCTTTGATGCCGCAGGCAGTCATGTATTCAGAGCAGTACTCAGCTGCACTATCAGGCAGTGGGCCTAGGCATCGAGGGAGGAAGTCGATGATTGTCAACTTCAGATCTGGAAAGAAATGCTCCAGTTCTGTAGCCCACTCCACACCAATGAAGCCTGCCCCAACTACCAAAATGGTTGACTTCTTTCTGTTGAGCTCAGACAGCTTGTGATACTCTTCCAGAACATGTCGACGACGACCTTCAATAAATCGTTCATCAAGATGCTTCCAGTCACTCACAGCCCGAGCTTCCTCGTGAACAGTCGGGAACCACAATGATTCGCCCATTGGCTTGAAAGGACCGAAATTGCACCCTGAACAAATGATGCAGTAATCGAAGCTAATCTCCTCCAGACTGTTTACAAAGATCGGTTTGATGGTGGCAACTTTCTTGTCGCCATTCAACTCCTTTACTTCGCCCCAAATGTACTTCACTCCCATCTTGCGCTCTAAGACTGGCTGCAAGGTAAAAGTCAGAGAGTCCAAGTGTGCAGGCTTCACGAAAGCTCGGAGCACTCCTGGCGTGTACTCAAAGTACTCTTTGGCATCCACCACTGTTACGTAGAACTTGTTCTTCAGGTCCCGCGCGCAGAAATTGCCAGTGAATTGCGCGCCAATGATCAGGCAACGAGGCTTTGCCGCCTTTCCCATAATGAAAAATCGAAAAAATGATATGCGCACCTGCCACAGTACGAGTCAGCACACTAACCTGTGGGCCAATTCCAGAGGCACATGGAAACATGTGGATGTAGACTCATTGGGACTTGAAAGCAACCATTCAAAACTAGTTGCTAGTCTAGCTAGTCTTCTTCAAACATGCTGGCTGACCGCAAGGAGAACTGCACTCGCTCCACTCATGCCATTCTGAGAGTTGACAATCTTCTGGGGTTGGACCAGGACCTGCACAGCAATTGCTCTGCGTGGCAGTGCCACACGTCCAAAGTCTTCATTGTACTGCTGCTAGAAATGCGTCATGATTAACCAATTCTTCAAAGTTCTTATTGAATTTCTTATTGAATGATTATATCATATATTATATACTTGTATATATATATAGAATTATATATGTAATTTTTATCTAATTCATCTAAATTCCAAAAAAGTCACAAAGCTTTGCCGCGTTCGGACCAGACTCTGAGGTACACACTGCATGGCCGTGTCTCCTTCATGTCCCCAATGCATGGCTGGCCTGTTTTCCAAACAATTTTGGAAAGGGCTTGCTCCGCCAAACATCTCAAAACTGTCGATGCAGAGACTGACGCTGGCTGTACCTTGTCCCGTGTTTTTCTGGGAAATTGACCGTGAACCTCAGCTGCGCCAACGCAACCCACCGCCGTCAAACTCCGGAAAGTGGATCTAAGGTGGAGGGTCAAGAAATTGAGCCCGCCACGCGTGGACTGATCATTGGGTGTCCCGCAATCTGTCCAGGAGGACCACTCCTTGTCAGCTTCTGCGTTGAAGTCATTTGAGAATGACTTGAGAATTTTGGTTCACGTCTCTCGCAAGAGCCGGTGCCCAAGTCAGAAGGACTGAAGGCACTGCAGGCACAGTGTCTTTAAATACGTTTGAATCATGCTGATTCGGCGGCTCGCTCAGGTTGCAGCAGTCCATTGGCAATCCACTTCATTCAGGATACACCTTCCCACAAACAAACAACAAAAACAAAAAAAGACTCAAAGATTGCACACTTCCAGATACTTCTGCCAGATACTTCTGGACAATTTGGGACTGTTCTGTCAGGCCTGGAGTGAGGCCTTGATTCGGACTCCATTTTCTTCCCCTCGCAGGGTTGACCGCACTCGTTGTTGGAAACCTGGCACGGTTTGAAAGTTAGAATATTGAACATTGAACCAGGTTGAACCAGGTTGAACCATGCTGAACCTGCTGAGGCACTCCGAGAGGAGGGAATATGTGTATATTATATATATATATATGTATAACTATGTATCCATATATATATATTTACTATATATACATATATATACTATGTATATCTATGTATATATATATACGTATATATATATATACGTATATATATGTGTATATATATATACTATGTATATCTATGTGTATATATATATACTATGTATGTACACCAGAAATATATATATATATATATATCAAAAGCCGTGGCACTGACCCATATCTGACTACTTCGACTATCATGTCTCCCAGTGTCCCCATGTCGAGAGTTCACAAGGTGCTCCAGAGGTGCTTCAAACTTGTTCCAACGGTGCTTCAAGACTTCAAAGGTGCGTTCAAACTTTATGTAGCCAAATTTCTTGAGGTGCTTCAAAACTGTGCTTAACTTCTTCGGATGTCATGGGACTTGGCCCTTAGCCCCGACAGGTTTCTGAGCACAGTGCTGCAAGACCACGCTGCCGGAAGACAATCTGCGTGCATCCTTCATGCTAGCACAGTCTTGCAGCGTAGTTCAAGGCGTTTCAAAATGATGAGAAAGTCATGATGCTTTTGCCGCTTTTGCAAACATCATTTCATGATGCAGCTTTCATTTCATCTCAAAAGTCTGTCACGTCAAGTCTCACCTCCAGCATCAAACCACTGCCCCCATGCTTCGAAGACACAGTTTACTGGCCTCAATATACCAATGCAGAACTTTGATATGCAAAACCCTGCATCTCATATTTGGGGAGCACAGAGCATGAAAGACATATGTGACATTTCCTGCTTTGTGCCTGCTTTTTCTCAGGGGTCATATTCTAAGCTTCAAGCTCACAGCGAGAGCAGGACTCCATTTCAGGGCATAGTCCCTTAGAACTTATAGACATTTGTTCTGTGGCAGCGCACGCAAAGTCCCGCTCAGAGCTCAAGTTTACTGACAAAGGGTGTTGCAGGATTCTCTGAGTGGTGCCAAGATTGGTGCAGTCATGTCAGACTTGACGAAATCATGAGTGTTAGGCATGTCTTGGTAGTAAATGGCCGACATTGTTGAATTCAGTCAATTCATAGGTTCCCCGAGTATGTCTTCAAAAGGGTAAACAGATGTAAACAGTACTCAACTTGCTGCATACGATGTCCGCAGCCAAGCTGCCCATTGCTCGTCAAACCCAGAACAAACATGATGACTTGAGTCATGATAGGCAGAGAGCTTCCGGTCCTGCAGTGATACTACCAGTTACTACCACAGAGCTTCCACAAGATGCTAAACACTCTCTCGGAATCCGCTTCCGCCACTGCAAAAGACTGGGTAAAAAAGGATGGAAAAAAACAAACTTGAAGGAGTGCGATGTGCCTGACTCACACCACGGACATGGTCGAAGAAAGGCCTTAGAACGTGTTGCTTTTTCTCCACAACCTGGAAATTGCTTTGGTTTGGTGTGGGTGACACGTTGTCCGTTCTGAAATTGAGAATGTCAGAAATTGAATTCTGCGTTGCTTGAATTTACAGTCTTGACGATGCTGTGACCTCCATGTTCTTACTTTTCTGACTGGCGAGCAACAGCAACACACCAGTGCCCCAAGTGCAAAAGCCTTGAATGGGAAAAAAAAACGTTGCATATATTTGCAGCACCTTTGTTTTGCAGTAGGAAGAGATGCATTCAAAGATCTTAAGATCTCCCCGAGTCTCAGCTACCGTTCACAGTCTGCAGGCACTGGGTGCACGACTGTGCCAAAGCTGATCCAAGAAAAAGAAACCTGTTTCCATGGCAGCCATGATCTGTGGATCCGAACCCAAATCCAAACATCAAGAACGTTTCCCAACAGTTCAGGGTCAGCGTCGTCCAACGTGGTCCAACCTGGTCCAACGTCGTCCAACGTCGTCCAACGTTGTCCACGTTGCCCAGTTTCCAGCCCTCTCTCAGTCCGAAACGGTAGCACTGCTGCTTGGCTCATAACATGCGAAGCTGCAGGACAAGAGTCACCAATGCCTCCGTGATGAAACCCCAAAGCAACTTTGGCCTTGAGCCAAAACCAAGTTCAAGCCTTCAGAGCATTTCTTCATGGCAACTTCTTTGCGTTTCTTCTCAATTCTTCATCATACAAGTCCAACGTGTTGCGGTCCAGCAGTTGTATTCACTGCACAAGCAGTAGTCTGATTTGTCCAACTTTTTGATCTTGCTTTGGATCTAATTCAGCACCCACTTTGTGGGGAAAAGAACTCGGTAGAAAAACAGAGCAATTTTGCCCATTTGTCAACCATGCTCAACCTCGAGTATGTGGTCTGAGCCACCGAGAGGCCTCTAGCGCTCCAAGATGCTTCAACAAAGTGACATCTGCAGCTGACCCGTTTCGATGCAGAGAAATGGTTGACCGCACTGTGTGAAGCCGTGGCAAGAGTTTGCAGCGTCCAAGTCTTGAATTTACAGACATCCAACGATTGGATTCAGCTGCTGGATGCAATGGTACATGGGTACGTACATGTACAGTTGCCTTCATCTTCAACAGAATGCAAACACATTATACAGATAGCAAATACAGCAAATACAGTATACAGTATTGCTACAATCTATTTCAATATGTTGCAACGGCATCTCCCGGGGGCCCTGCTTGTTTCAAGTCGCACAAATAGCCCGGCCGCAACTCTGGACCTGTGCGGGTCAAGGACTCACTGCAAAGACTTTCCAAATGTTGCCGTCTCGAAAGCAAGAGGAAACGAGAAAACTAACCGAAAACTGACCTGAAAGTGGTCGAAAACTGAGCAAAAACTGACCGAAAAGTGACCGCAACGATTTCACATGATTTCACACCGAAGTCAAAGCAAAGTTGCAAAGAATGAGTGGATCTCAGGAGAACTCATGTTGCCATCTGTGTTCCGACAACTGTAATGCACCGCAAGTTGAGAGCAACCCCGATGCAATCATAACACGTTGGTGCACCTCCAGGATCTGGAACGTCCACCTGTGCGCATGACATTCATCCTAACGTCAAAGTGAAGAAAAAAGGTGGAACAAGTACAGTTCTCGTTGCAAACAAACAAGTCGTTCATCCAATCTTAGAACATTCTGTGTACCGGAATCAAGCAGCAATACTTCTAAATTAGGGCATATGCAATCACACGGGCACACATGAACTAAATCATGCAACTGTCATGTGTTCACCCTCGAACTACATACTCAAACCACCGATTCACCTGTGCGGCATCTCACTCGCTTCTGTCATGTTCTCACTCACTCAACAAGTCTGCAATCCCCCCTCTTTCTCTCGGTCATTCTGTCAGTTGGTCAGTCAAGCAGTCGCCAAATCACTCAAATCATGCATGCGCTGGCTCTCTCAGCTCACTCACTGACCTACCAACTCGTTATGGGAACGAATGTGATGTAATGTAATGTAAAGTATGTATGTATGTAGCTATTATTGTAATTATGTATCGAATCAGTGTAGTTATGTATGTAATTGTGTAAGTAAGTATGTATGTAATTATGTATGTAACCAATTTAATCATGTATGTACTTATGGAACTATGTAATCATGTAAGTATGTAATTAAACAATTATGTAATTATGTAATTGTGTATGTAATGTACATGATACATGTAATGTATGTAATGTATGTAATGTATGTAATGTATGTAATGTATGTAATGTATGTACTGCATGTGATGCATGTAATGTATGTAATGTATGTAATGTATGCAATGTAATGTATGTAATGGGTGTGTGAAGGTTTGTATGTAATGTGTGTATGGTATGTACGTAACGTAATATGATGTAATGTAATGTAACGTAATGCAAAGTAATGTAATGGTATGTAATGGTATGCATGAGTACGTATTGGTATTTGATGGAATGTAATGGTATGCAATGGTACAATGGTATGTAGTGGTATGTGATGGTATGTAATGGCATGTAGAGGTATGTAGTGGGTCGTAGTGGTTTTTAGCGGTATGTAATGGTATGGAATCATATGTGATGGTATTTAATTGTATTTGATGGTATGTAATGGCATGCAATGGTATGTAATGGTATGCAATGGTATTGAATGATAGGTAGCAGTATGTAATAGTATATAATGGGTTGTAACGGTATGTAATGGTATGTATTGGAATGTCTTGGTATTTCATGGTATGTAGTGGTATCTAATGGTACGCAATGGTATGTAATGATATGTAATGGTATGTAGTGGTAGGTGATGGTATGTAATGGTATGTAGACGTATGTAGTGGAATGTAGTGGTTTGTAGTGGTATGTAGTGGTATGTAATGGTATGGAATCGTATGTGATGGTATGTAGTGGTATGTAATGGTATGCAATGGTATGCAATGGTATGTAATGGTATGGAATGGTATGTAATGGTATGTATGTATGATGTATGTATGACTGTATGTATGAGTGTATGTTTGCTGATACGTATGATAATGTATGACTGTGTATGTATATGTATGTATGGTTTTGTCTGTGTGTGTGTGTGAGTTTGTATGTATGATGATGTATGTATGATTATGTGAGAGTGGTACCCTGTGAGGGCCCCATTTTTACCGGGTTTTTGGTTTTTTTTCATAGTTTTTGCTATCTGTATTCAAAACATTGTGCTTCCTTAAAAATGTTTCTGCGTTTCCTTTTGCTTACTTTGTTCCTGATACATTACCGTTTAAAAAATATTTGATTCTTGTTGGTGTTGTTCAGTAAAGTGCGTGTCAAGTACTATAGTAGAAGTGGAGGTAGGGCCCAAATCCTTTGTTCTAAATCGTTCTTCCAACAAGCGGCAAGCTCAATATTTGTCTGTATATATGTTTGTGTCTTTGTGTTTACCTTTCCGAACGCGTAGTGAGATGGCAAAAGTGAACCTCTTCTTTGTTAATGCAGATTTCATTATGGCATCACCATAGATAGTTGCCAATGCAGTTGTTTATGTTTTCGGTTAGATTGGTAGTTTTTGGGCTTTACAACATCGAGATGCAATCACTTGCATTTGTAAAGGATGTATCAAGGGTTGATACTTCACACCTCACAAGACTGCTTGGGTTTCAAAATAAAACTACTGTATCCAGCATAGACCAACGTGATTGAAATTGATCAGAAGGCTCATCTCAAAGATCTGAATAAAAAAATGCAACCTGAGCGTATAGATGTCAATGGCTCTACCAAGCTTTGAAATCAAGAGAAGATTGCGTCACAAGCTAACAGTAACCATGCAGGGGCATGCAGCACATAAATCTTCTCACATATAAAGTGCTCCAACCTATGTAATGCATTAATTAGTAATGCACATGAAACAATGCACATGGGGTATGCCACATGCATGTAGCAGAGATCAGCTTCAATCCAACACATAGCACAATCATTCCATGAACTTAGAGTTTGAAACAGGAACCACTGGAAGCAATCCTTGTGTGCATGCTACTCTTGTGATTCGAAGCCAACTTGATAAACTGAAAGTGGCATTGACTTGCACATGTTTCTCTGACAAACCAATAGTGCAATCAAACAAAAAAGCCTAGAAGCAGGGTCAAATACAAGCAATGCAAGCAACGAACATATCTGGACATTACATGTTATCATACTTTTAGAAGTGCATATGACTGTCATTGTCATTAGGGATGCCCATGTAGAATGATGAGTTATATGATGTTGTCTTGGTTATCATGCTAATGTCATAGTTTCCAACCAATGTAAAGAGGAATATCACAAGACAAATTCAGAAACAAAATCTATGAGTGAATGTGCTTATCAAACTCTGTGTTCAACCTAAATAGAGGTGGCCTGTAGCTGCCGTAACGCAATCACAAGGATATGCCTATACACAGCCGTAGCCAGAAGCAGACCTACAACAGGGGGGGGAAAAACGGATTTACAACAAGAGCATGTATTAGAGCCTTCTTCCTGATGGAAAAAAGAAATTTACGTGTTTTTTTGAATGATTTTTCGAGTTTGATTAGATTAGATAATTGTAAGAATGGCAAGTATCATCTCGAGGCATATTGGCAAAGAATCAAGGGAAGCAAGCATTTGCACCTTGTTATGCGTTGCCATCTTCTGTTCTCAATTTTGAAACACTATAGCAGTATTGCTGACTCTATTTGGAGTTCGGTTCAAGATGACCATTGTTTAGACTTGGACTGTAAATCAAAAAAACTGAAGAGCTTCACGAAAGCAAAGTGGCCACGCCAATGATTAAGGTAAATTATATAGCCCGTTGCCTTGTTGAAATGACATCAAAATAGTTGACAAGGTAGCCCATAAAGATAATGTCATCTTGAAAAGCAAATACAATTTGTTGAGAAAATTTGTGTGACAGGTGAGCCCGTAATCTGATGAACTAATGACTGTAAGGTCGAGAGCTACTAAAGGTTTTCAGTACAGATTTTAGAGCTGCATATATTGATTGAAGATTTGAAACTCTAGAGAGTTTGAAAATATATTTGGAAGCTCTGGGAGAATCCAAATAATTTTTCTTAAGTTCCAGAAGATTCCAAATAAAGATTGCGAAGCTTCGGGAAGCTCCAAATGAAAATATTAACGGCTCCGAAGGCCCCAAATGAAGGTTGAAAGGCTTCGGAAAGTTCCAAATAAGGATTTTGAGGATTTTGAGGATTTTGGAGCTCTGGAGGGGGGGGGAGGTCCAAAAAAAGAACAAAAGAAAATTACAGGATACAAGCACATTACAATACATTACATTACATACATCATTACATAGATTTGTATTTTCATCATTACATACATCCTTACATACACACATACATACATACATGCATGCATATATACATACATACAGACAACCATACCTACATACATGCAAACAACCATACCTACATACATACATACATACATACATACATACATACATACATACATACATACATACATACATACATACATACATACATACATACATACAGGGTCAAGGCTGGGGGTTGCCGGGAGCTTCGGGGAACCTTCAGTCTTGCCATGTAGTAATACAGGCTGGGGGGGTGGGGGGGTGGGGGGGTGTAATAACGTCACGATTGTTGCGTAAGATGAAAGACGCTGTAATGATAATCTTCTTTGTGGTATACAGAGGGATTGGTGGGGTGGGGTGGGGTGCGGTGGGGCGGGGTGTAATAACGTCATGTTTCTTGCATTAGAGATGTTCTTACGTTGACGATGTTGTTACGTTGAAGTTGTTGGTACGCTGAAGATATTGTTACGTTGATGATGTTGATACGTTGCTGAAGACACAACGAGGTTGCTGAAACATTTGGCAAAAAACAAAAACCCAGTTTGTTAAAGAACAACAAAATTTGTTCCTTATGACTGGAGGCGACAACGTCACAGAAAGCGTGGTCAGAGGTGGGAAATCCCAACTGAGACGACTGGGACAGTTGGGTGGTGCTAGCAACATTTTTGCGGCTTTCTACATTCATCGCAAGCCCAGTCTTCAATCTGTCCTGGAAGCTTTGCGTTACCACGGTTCCAAAGTGAACGGAGCCATGGCTTCAAAGCTGCGTTGTGGACTTGAAGAAAAAATGCCTATGCGCATTTCGCCCATGGTTCTCCAATGAACTACTGTATGACATTTTCATGTCTTCAAATCAAAACACCAAATTCTACGAATGCGCAATTACAATGGTTCTACAATGAAACCTTTGCTCGCCACAAAAAAACATATTCAAACTTCATGATTTCCATTCCAACATACCTCCAACATGTTGGCACCAAGATTCATGCATTCAAACAAATCTCAACTTCATGGAACACCACGAAATATTGTAAGATACAGTAACAAATGCAATTTTATCATTCCAACCAAATTACACTACATACATACATACATACATACATACATACATACATACATACATACATACATACATACATACATACATACATACATACATACATACATACATACCGACGTACGTACATTACATAACATTACATAACATTACATAACATTACATTGCATTGCATTGCATTACACTACATCACATTCCATTGCATTGCATCACAATTCAATACAACACAATCCAATAAAATACATTACAATACATTGTATTACATTATATACATACATACATTATCTACATGACATGACGGGACGGGACGGGACATGACATTACAGAACACAACGCGACACAATGTGGCGACCTGTTGTGGCCCTGAGACACGTACCCTGAGCACGTGAAGAGCTGTCTATCTATGCAGATGTTTTTCCATGCTTTCTATATTTATGCACGCCGAGGTCAAAGCCGCACACCGTCAGTCAGAGCAAAGTTGAAAGAGGGTACTCACCAACAAAGTTAATTAAGACTCAAGACGACGACAAAAAATATCAACCCCGTCCGAAAGGAGCCTGTGGAAGAGCCATTCCAGTAATTTCCATCCTGGACAACACAATGTTTGAGAACAAAATGAAAAGGCTAACGATGTGTAATCGCTCAGGCATGTACTTTCCATGCTTGTAAAAGCGAGCAGTGTCAGCACCACCCCTGGCAATCTTCAAATTCAACACTTCAGCTCCGTGCGCTGCCCACTTTCGAGAGAAGACTCAACATTGGAACGCCACAGAATCTGCACTGACTACACCGCTATCACTTTCTCAATTTTGAACATCTGGCCACCGCACAAATGCAAACAAAGTTTGCTACGTCTCTTCTTCGCAAGGGAGTGGAGATATGCACAGGTTACTGGATCGAGATGTATTGAACTATTGAACAATTCTGGATGGGGCAAAGGTGGATTTTTGTAATTTTAATGACTGAAAAAAAGGAAATGACAAACAAATCTCCTCAAGATGGCTTGGCTGGATCCTCTCCAATCTCTGAAGTAACCAAGTAATTTCATGGTGCCGAGCCCTGAGATGTAGAGCTGGTCCCAGGAATCTTTGTGCTTGCCGGTTGTATCAAGGGAATGCCGCGCTTTATCATGCGCTGTGCTGGGGCAACATCTGATCACCACATCAGCATACAGAAGAACATACATAAACACTAAGCTAGGAGCCTGTACGACATTTTCTATTCAATGCTGACCGAAAAGAACCTGACTCCTTCACCGCATCACAACACAAGCAACTGACCTTATGTGCGGTTGCCTTCTCCCAGCAGCTTTGGGCTTATTTGTCAGTGAAAAGGGTCTACGCGATATTGCAGCTTGAGCATATGGCACTCAGGAGAGTGTTTCTAGTGTGTAGGTGGATCGTTTTATTCATGCAATTCAAAATGTTCAGTCTCTGACCAGCGATTACATTACTTGCTGGGACATTGAAACTGGAGGCATTGAAATGCTTTCTACGCACCGTCCCTGCCCAACAGGTCTGTTGACAAATATAGTAGATTATATACACATCCTGCAGATACTAGGCTATCCACGGTGAAAGGTGCTTACAGTAACGTGTCAGCGAGACCCAAAGTAGTGATGTCTGGGAGTGTGCAATTGACTGCGCAAAGCTCGAGGAGTCTGAATCAACCTCAGCCCGCTCTTCTCATTCTCAATCAACTCACACACTCAGAAATTGCCTTTCTGAACCAACAGTGCTTACTTCGACGCAACTTGCTGAGGACGCACGTCTGCGAGAGTCGCTCCAAGCACTGAGATGTTTCCTTGCCAGCATTGTCCAATCATCGAATTCATGCCCAACATCTGACCAAGCTGCACCAAGAAAACATAGCAAACAACACATCAGGATGATCATGTCAGATCATGATGTCTGGTTTCTCCCTTTGCACTGTTGCCATCTGCTGCCATTGCCTGGTCGCACATGTCCACAAAGCTTCTTCCAGTCCCAACTTTCTCGTACCGCGTTCCTTGCACCTGAGAGGTTGGCACGATTTTGCGCGTCTATCAAGACCTTACCAACAACATCCAACAACAACAACAACAAAAGGTCTGAAATGCCCTCCTAACCGACTCGTAACCCTGTAATCTATCCAGAATTATCAAGTTTTTGCATTGACCCAGTGCAGCTTGGCAACTGTGTGCACATCTTTCAAATGCTCCCAGCCATCCAGACATGCAGGTGGAAACCGCTTCATGCGATGCGTCCTGGGGACGGGAGGAGCTGCAACACAGAGCAAGTGCGCCAACACAAGGAGCATCTGAAGCTGAAACTGCAATTTTCCAAAGCTGTCACCGACTGTGGAGGCTTGTGCTTCATCTCGCTTCCTGTCGCTTCATGTCGCTTCCTGTCGCTTCATGTCGCTTCATGTCGCTTCATGTCGCTTCATTCTGCTTCCTGCCGTTTCATGTCGCTTCNTCTCGCTTCCTGTCGCTTCATGTCGCTTCCTGTCGCTTCATGTCGCTTCATGTCGCTTCATGTCGCTTCATTCTGCTTCCTGCCGTTTCATGTCGCTTCATGTCGTTTCATGTCGCTTCATTCTGCTTCCTGCCGTTTCATGTCGCTTC
>BGPT01001313.1:125687-142708 GCA_003297045.1 Symbiodinium sp. clade C Y103
TCTCGCTTCCTGTCGCTTCATGTCGCTTCCTGTCGCTTCATGTCGCTTCATGTCGCTTCATGTCGCTTCATTCTGCTTCCTGCCGTTTCATGTCGCTTCCTGTCGCTTCATGTCGCTTCCTGTCGCTTCATGTCGCTTCATTCTGCTTCCTGCCGTTTCATGTCGCTTCATGTCGCTTCATTCTGCTTCCTGCCGTTTCATGTCGCTTCATGTCGTTTCATGTCGCTTCATTCTGCTTCCTGCCGTTTCATGTCGCTTCATGTCGCTTCATGTCGCTTCATTCTGCTTCCTGTCGTTTCATGTCGCTTCATGTCACTTCCTGTCGTTTCATGCCGCTTCATGACACTTCATGTCGCTTCATGTCGCTTCATGTCGCTTCATTCTGCTTCCTGTCGTTTCATGTCGCTTCATGTCGCTTCATGTCGCTTCCTGTCGCTTCATGTCGCTTCCTGTCGCTTCATGTCGCTTCATTCTGCTTCCTGCCGTTTCATGTCGCTTCATGTCGTTTCATGTCGNCGCTTCATGTCGCTTCCTGTCGCTTCATGTCGCTTCATTCTGCTTCCTGCCGTTTCATGTCGCTTCATGTCGTTTCATGTCGCTTCATTCTGCTTCCTGTCGTTTCATGTCGCTTCATGTCGCTTCATGTCGCTTCATGTCGCTTCATGTCGCTTCATGTCGATTTATGTCGCTTCATTCTGCTTCCTGCCATTTCATGTCGCTTCATGTCGTTTCATGTCGCTTCATTCTGCTTCCTTCCGTTTCATGTCGTTTCATGTCGCTTCATGCCGCTTCTTCATATTGCTTCATGTCGCTTCATGGCGCTTCATCTCGTTTCATGTCACTTCCTGTCGTTTCATGTCGCTTCATGTCACTTCATGTCGCTTCATGTCGCTTCATGTCGCTTCATTCTGCTTCCTGTCGTTTCATGTCGCTTCATGTCGCTTCATGTCGCTTCATGTCGCTTCATGTCGCTTCATATCGCTTCATGTCGCTTCATGTCGCTTCATTCCGCTTCCTGTCGCTTCATGTCGTTTCATGTCGCTTCATGGTGCTTCATCTCGTTTCATGTCGCTTCATGGTGCTTCATATCGCTTCATGTCGCTTCATGTCGCTTCATGTCGCTTCATTCTGCTTCCTGTCGTTTCATGTCGCTTCAAGTGCTTCATGTCGCTTCCTGCCGTTTCATGTCGCTTCATGTCGCTTCATGTCGCTTCATTCTGCTTCCTGTCGTTTCATGTCGCTTCATGTCACTTCCTGTCGTTTCATGTCGCTTCATGTCACTTCATGTCGCTTCATGTGGCTTCATGTCGCTTCATTCTGCTTCCTGTCGTTTCATGTCGCTTCATGTCGCTTCATGTCGCGTCATGTCGCTTCATGTCGCTTCATGTCACTTCCTGTCGTTTCATGTCGCTTCATGTCACTTCATGTCGCTTCATGTCGCTTCATGTCGCTTCATTCTGCTTCCTGTCGTTTCATGTCGCTTCATGTCGCTTCATGTCGCTTCATGTCGCTTCATGTCGCTTCATATCGCTTCATGTCGCTTCATGTCGCTTCATGGCGCTTCCCGGCGCTTTATGTCGTTTCATGTCGCTTCATGGTGCTTCATCTCGCTTCATGTCGCTTCATGGCGCTTCATATCGCTTCATGTCGCTTCCTGTCGTTTCATGTCGCTTCATGTCGCTTCATGGCGCTTCATGTCGCTTCATTTCGCTTCATGTCGCTTCATGTCGCTTCATGTCGCTTCATGTCGCTTCATGTCGCTTCATGTCGCTTCATATCGATTCAGGTCACTTCATGTCGCTTCATGGTGCTTCATCTCGCTTCATGTCGCTTCATGTCGCTTCATATCGATTCAGGTCACTTCATGTCGCTTCATGGTGCTTCATCTCGCTTCATGTCGCTTCATGGCGCTTCATCTCGTTTCATGTCGCTTCATGGCGCTTCATATCGCTTCATGTCGCTTCATGTCGCTTCATGTCGCTTCATATCGATTCAGGTCACTTCATGTCGCTTCATGGTGCTTCATCTCGCTTCATGTCGCTTCATGTCGCTTCATATCGATTCAGGTCACTTCATGTCGCTTCATGGTGCTTCATCTCGCTTCATGTCGCTTCATGGCGCTTCATGTCGTTTCATGTCGCTTCATGCCGCTTCTTCATATTGCTTCATGTCGCTTTATGGCGCTTCATCTCGTTTCATGTCGCTTCATGGCGCTTCATGTCGCTTCATGTCGCTTCATGTCGCTTCATGTCGCTTCATGTCGCTTGATGTTGCTCCATGTTGCTTCTCTGTTTGGAACCGGACGGGTTTCTGTGTCTTTGAATGGATTCTTTGGTAAATTTTGCAGACCTGGCGGTGGCAGAATATCCCCTGGACGGCTCCTCAGAAACCCCTTAAAATCTTAAATGTGTCATACTGGTGTCATACTGAGTCTCAAATCTCTCAGTTCAGTCACCTGCCAGATTCCAATGCCGACAAGAACTCCTGCACACTGACCTGGCACCAAAGAGCTGGTGTGACTGACGGTGTGACCATCTCTGCCAATCTCTGCCTATCTAATTGTCATAAAACTCTCTCTCTCCCTTACTTCTTTGTGTTCCTTTGACTGTGCCCCTTCCTGAATTCGAAATATTCAAACCTGCAACTTGACTTGTCGTGGACTGTTACATGGCTGCCATCTTGCACAATGCTCAAGCCACTGCTCCGCTGTTATCTTCATCAATTACCTTGGCACTGCACTAGCACTGCTCTTGCACTGCACTTGCACAGTTCTAGAGCTTCTTGTCTCTAGGTCTGTCTTACTTTCACAGAGTACACAACTGTTGTTGTTTTTGCGGTCCAAGAAACATCAAAGATCGTGATCACTTCTTGATCTGAAAGGCTTGGCAGAACCCTGGCCCAATCAAGCAACGAATAAGTTCTCCTAAGCAAGCTCTGAACAAAAGAACAGGAATCAATAGTACAAGTCTTGGCATCTTCTACGCATGCTTTGGACGGTCTTCCATGTTCTTGGAGGTGTTTTTTGCCGGCAAACACTTTGATTCATCCAGAATTCGTCCTTGTGCCTTGTGCTTGACTGCAAACATGTGTAGCACCACATGCTCAAGCGCTCAGTACTTTCAGCCCATGGGAATACTTGATAAGGGGAAACCACTGAAACAAAAAACTGGACATGAATCAAAAGACTAAAAACAAAGACCGGACGATTCTCTCCAAACGACGTAATTTGTTCAAGCAATCTTTGCCACATTCTTTGGTCATCCGTCCAGCAGCAAGGACACATCGTGTGTTCATCCGACCACCCTTGCTTTGGGGAACATCACCTTTAGTCATTGACCTCGTCCTCCCTAATTATACAAACATTCCCACAGTTGCCACTAAAATATCTCTCTGCGCCTGTGCAGGGCATGTTTGATCTCAGGTCTACTAAGTGCTTGGTCCTTGGCAACGTGCAGCCGACCACGGTTAAAATATGTCCAATATTCCAGCACGAATACACTTGCAGATTTCTTCTCACAGGAGATGAATGTGCCAAATGTGACTCCAGCCCTCAGAGTCTTAGTTTTTGACACCATTCAAGTCAATGTGGTGGAAAATGTCCTGAGCAAACAGTTTCTCATTGATCTCCTTGTCTCAGAAATTGAAATCAAACCCATAGACTGCCGGAGCCGGCTGTGACAAGAAATCAGCAGTTTTATTTGATTTTACAGGAACGACAGCTGAATCTGCAGCAGCCGACATTGGTTAAGTCGGCAAACTGTTTTTCAGCACCAATCCGACTAGTGCCACCCAACAGTGCAACACCTGTTTGGTTGCTCCATATTTCAAAGTTCAAATAGGTTTCATTAGACGGCATGTGTAATATCTTTCACAGCAATGTGACAAACATTTCAAAGCATGACAATTTTCCAAAAGCATCCAAGAATGTCGTCCCGACCCCTTGTAAGTCCTGAAATTTCACTCCATTTGAAGTGCAGTACTTTGCAAATTCGGAAAGCACAGACTTGCCCCATGCCCTGGCAAACAAAATGTGCAAAATGCCAAACTTGCCATGCTCCACACACTTTGGTTCACTCGCCACGTTTTTCAGTGCAAGACAATGGCAAGTTTGCATGACAGCCGTGTACAGCCGTGTACAGCCGTGCACAGCGGGGACAGGTGTGACAGCCATGAGAGGTCAAGGCATATGATATCTTCAAAGTGCAATTGCGACTGAGGCACGGATCTTTGTTGAAGGGATCATGTCTCGCCTTGAGAGGCAGCACTTCTTTTGAATCCAATTTCGACACACTAACCTTGTCATGAAGTATCAAAAGGTTACATGATTTTTGTTTTCCGAACAAGAGGTGCAATTTTCTAACACCACTCTGGTTGTGATGTAGAGGAGT
Organism: Symbiodinium sp. clade C Y103; assembly: GCA_003297045.1. Taxonomy (NCBI): domain Eukaryota; class Dinophyceae; order Suessiales; family Symbiodiniaceae; genus Cladocopium; species Cladocopium sp. clade C. The sequence continues at coordinate 130,076 of BGPT01001313.1, forward strand.
GGGCACACACCGCAAAATGTTGGCAAAATGCCCTGACATGGAATCTTCAGAGTTCCACGAAGAACCACAACAAACACAAACAAATTCCGTTTTGCACTGATTGTTGATTGTGTGTTGTTTTTCGATTCCAGAGGAACGAAACCTGAATTGCAATCAACATCCGTCCTTCAAAAATTGTTGCCTGAATGCCTTTGGAGGTTCAAAAGCGTTCAATTCAATTGTGAAATATTGTGAAATGAAATTTGGAACGAAACCTTCACCACCTTGTCACGAAAATCAATCTTGTTTTTTTGCCCTTTTTTTTGTGCACTGGTTTGATGCTGAGTCCAGATCACGAGCAAAGGTTCTGTATGCAGCCTAGCAAGGACAAAAAAAATGTCACACGTTTTCTTGATCGATTCGAGAAAATATCTAGTTACTGGACTGGGAACAAACAAAAATATCATAACTTGTGTGTCTGGTGCAAATGCCAGCAATTAGGCCTTCATTTTGATCTCGCTAAAGAACTTGTATTTTTTGTCCCATTGCCTGGCAAGAACATCTGCAAAACATGAAAATCGCCATTTTGCCATGTTTCAAGAAACACTGTATGTTTATCTGTCTGCAGTGCCCTGAGTTCAACACCTCTCTTGCTTTGGGTCATAAACTCGCTCTGCATCCCTGATTGCAGAATGGACACAAATTCGGTCAAGGTTTCCAACGAGTAGTCCCTAACAAATCAAGAAAAGTGCCATTCTTTGACATACGGTATCCACGATGGAAGTATGATTTTGTTTTCACAATTATTAAATTGCACCCGTCCAAGCAACTTCAGAAGTTCTTGTGCTCGACGTCCACGTTTCGCAGCACTGTCCTGGTTCGTAAAAACACGTGGCGGGAAAATTACATACTTTTTGTCAGGTGTGCAAACGTCAGCGTCAAAAAAACATCAATCACCATTGAAACAAGGTATATGTTCCAGTCCTCCATGCAGTTTGCAAGGTCCGAGTTCCAGAAAAAGGGCACTAACGACAAACCTTGCGCAAATCCTTTTTTTTGGCCAAGTTATGGCAACACCAACCTTCAACACAAGTTGCAACAGTCAACAAATCATGAATCATGAACGCCATTTTTCATCAAACTGCATTTACATTTGCAACGCACGCTGCCGAAACTTGAAAATGAACCGATGCAGGGCATGTGTTTCATGTTCTGCCTGTGAACCAAAATAAATTCTGGCCAATTCCAGACATGATGATTGCACGTGGCGTACCTGGCGGACCAAACTGTGCAAATTGCGTTTGGCTGGTATACGTAAACATAATCAAATACAGATACACATAGTTTCAAAGCGTATGTGTTCACATGTATTTTATGGCATGCACAATTTGTCGTTCGGCACGCCTCAGTGACACACCCAAACAAGTTTTGAGGCCTGGTTTCCTGCTACAGTGTCGTGTTTGAAAGCCGGCATTTGGGCAATTGAAAAAATATTTGCATTCAAACCACAGGGACGTGGTTCCCGCCAAAACTTACATGAAAAATTGTTTGTTTCAGAGGTTGCGATTGAGACATGTTTGTTGGTGCGGCGCTCATTAAAACATGATAAAATGAAATGAGTTCGAAACCTAGATACGCCATCAACACTAGCAGGCGGGGTAGAATCAGGTGTTTCCGGTCTGCAAAAATAAACAGTAGAATATTAAAATTGCGCGCGCGTTCTTATCTGTTCGTTTTCCCTTGAAAGCAAGCACAACGATGAAGACGTGCTATGCCATGTACATGGATGCAACAAACGACCTGAAATCCATGCTACTTACAAGGTCGACACTTGGTTGCACCCCGCCTTGCCAAAAGGTTGCAAAGCCGTTCGGCACCAAAAGTAAAATGCAAATGGTGGCCTGTGGATAGGGTTGCCGGGACAGTCTTTCCTGTGCCGCTGCTTAACTGTTGTTTATTAAAAACATTTCCAAAAGCCTTCACCAGATGTCTAAGAGCTAGAATTCTCAAATTATCATCGTTGGTTTCCATGCTTCAAATGTCATCCTCGTCTGAGGAACTTCGTGATTGGGTTTCACGGTGCAACACGCCCCATTCATCTGGATCTGACACCTCACACATCTCACTTGAAATGTATCGTGCAAAACGCTGCGAAGCGGTTTCTATGACCTCATCTCTGGGGGTGCTGCTTTCATTTCCTTCTGCGTCAAGCGCACTTCCAAATTCAGCGCGATCGACATAGCCTCGTCTCACCCAAGCATGCGCTTCACCTGACTCACAGATGGTTTCATCATGTTGTGCTGCAGTTGCCCTATGAAGTGGACTACTCGTCCTCATTGATGTCAGGCATGTTGAAAATCATTTGACTTGCTCCCCAACGATGATCCCCAATCGCCTGTCTCAGATCATGCTTCAACTCACGCAGCACTGCCAAGCTCTCTAGATAAAGCGCGCGACGTTCTGCAGCGTTTGAGCATGTCTGAGCATCATCATGTCTCCTTGGGCACACAATCAAGGCTTCTGGTGACCATTCCTCAAAGGGTTGCTGGATGTCACTCTCATTCTCAAACTGCAGGTTGGCCCCACCCCACAATGGAACAGGCCCTGGTGCTGGTTCAGCCTGACCTGCACCATCATTTTGATTTTCCAAGGAAACATTTGCTGTTGCACGCGCACTGAACCGACCATGAGAAGACAAAAGGAAGCAGCATCATGAAACCAAGAACCGCTGTGAAAAACCTCATCCGGCCGCTCTCACGATTGTCAGACAAGCTGTCACAACCTTGCAACTGGAGAAGGCCCAAGGCGCTGATCAAGGCCCTCACATCTGGACGTCGGGTGAAAATGCGTCCGGGGTCATCTGCACCTTCAACACTACTGCTGTTCATGTTGAAAAGCCCAAGCAAAGACATCAAAGACCTCATACGACTGGCTGTCATGCGGTTGGTCCCAATGTTGGCAAGGTTTGTATGGCCTGAAATTGCTGACAACTTCATAAAACCTGATCCAATCAAATCTTGCAGCTATGGGATTCTGCAACTCAAGCGCCTCAAGCGCCCAACACCTCTTCTCTGAAAAACGCCCCTTGCACCAGAGCTGTTGGTGTAGAGGTGAATGGTAATCTTTTTGCCCGTCAGCCAGCTGAGGAACCTAGCCAGCAAGATGGCGTCTGAGGCTCCTGAATTGCAAGCATACACCTCAGCTTCAGCTGACGAAAAAACTCACAACACGCTGTGTCCTGGACGCACTGTAAAGAAGACATCCACCGTAGAACAACACACAGCAGGAGACGGATCTTTTTGCGGCTTTGACACTAGCCCAGTCTGAATCTGTGTACACTTCAAAGATGTTCTCGGCGGTGTCCAGGTGTGCATATCCATGAAAAACGCCTCTGCAACATCCAATCCACTTGAGTGCAATGCAGGTGTCACCATGATATGCCAAATACGCAACGAGATGTTTTAGCACTGCATCGCTCTTGACCGTTGGTTTGGAGTTGCGTAATACCTGATGACATGCGTTGTGGCTGTAGAAGCTGGCAAGTCTGCAGTTGTATCCTGTTCGCCCATATCTGCATGGCCTGGGCTCTTCTTGCTCTGGGTCCTCTGGTTGATCCCAAGCAATGAGCACATCTGAGCAACGTGCTTGTGATGGCTCTGTATCGTGATCCTCCCATCGTCACGCAAAAGGTGGGTCCTCTTCAAAAAAGTCGCTTCATGTCCTGGCTTTTCAAGTACTTGCATAGAAATGTCATACTTGCTGCACATCCCATCCATGAACTTACCAAACACAAAATTTTTACGACCAACAATCAGCATATCGTCCACGTGAATCATCACTGCGCATGACCCATTCTTTGTAGAAAGCACGCATGGCTAAGGCGCATGCTTAAACATGTCCAAATTGGATTTCAAGAAGTCAGTGAGGTCACGATACCATAGAAGACTGCCGTCTCTTTGGCCGGGCAAACCTCTGCCCAAAGAAAAGCTTTGGGCAGAACCTCCAGCATCTGTTGTATGCACAAGTGTGGGGCACTGTTGCTTCACTGTCAAAAAAGCGCCGCGCACATCCAAACTGACAAGAACACAGCTGCTGCTCTCCCTAATCTTCAAAAACATGGTCGGCAGCACTCGGGATATAATGCCTCCACTTGCCTGTGAAAACAATGACTCCCCCTCTGGCTGTAGCCACGCAAATTCTGTCGCAACGAAACGTGACCTTCTCAGCCATATGGGTGCACCATCATCTGAATGCTTTTCTTTCCAAGTTCGAAGAAATCTGGCGCTCAAGACCTTTGAGTCTGCAGGCCTGCTGTTGGGATCCTGCAGCACACCCAACTTTGTCAAACGATGCAACCCCACTTGATCAGCCAACCTGTCTCAACGCTTCAGCTCATCTTCAAAAACATCAGGCTCACTTGCTGTAAGGATAGCTGTGCTCCGTCATGGCGTTCTTGATGTCAAAGGCTATCATCTGTTGAAGTGTCTTACTGCTCAAACCGCTCCAGACATCGTCTTCAAAGTAGAAACACGCGGCATCATCCTCATGTTCGTACGAAGAAAGATCTGTACTTGCCACCTGATTCATATGCTGTTGCTTTGGAGATTCAGCCACCTGAGAAAAGCATCTTGTCGTTAGGTGTGACTGGCTGCTCTAGCCCTATCTTCTGTCTCTTTGCACCTTCATCTTCCTACTCCAGCATCAACATCCAGGCGCTTCTGCCCACCTGAAGGTGATTGAACATCTATCTCGGCGCATCAGCAACGTTGTGTGGCCCCGCCTCTCCTCAGCGGGATGCTCTTCTACATACCTCTGCACTTGAATGGCTTCAGCACCAAGTGCTGCTGGAGGGAGACCAGAACGGCATAGGTGGAGACAGCTGTCTGCTGTAAACTTATGCGATGGCCCAAAGCAGCATAGCCATAAGACCAAGATCATGGCACAACATCGCCCAAAGTCTCCAGCACAAATGGAGTTAGTCGCCTGATACTGCGTGTAACAAACACATCGTTGCCCTTAGCGATGATGTGGGTGTCATTGGTCAATGATTTACCCAACCTGATGCCTTTCTGCCATCTAGGCGCAGCCTTCTTGTCACTCTTCAAGAAAACCCAGTACACACTCACCAAACATCGCAAGCTTGCCTGTGTACACCCTGTCTGAGGAATGAGGAATGTTCAAACGCCGTTGCGCCACCTGTTAATACAAACCTGTTGTACAACCAGCGTGCATGCAGCCGGGCCCATCCGTAGATGGGGTGAGCGCAAGGAAAAATGAACTTGCCACCTCCGCAATCTTTTGAATCGAAATACCAGCGCGCAGCCTGATTTGCTGCAGTGTTGCTTCTGCAGCACCATTTGACTCATGAGAGCCAACAGCAACTTGCTCATCATGAACAACAATGCCCACTCCTCTGCAAGTCTTGTGCGCTGCATCAAGTATAGCCACGTTCGATGGCTCCAGCTCTGAACGCAATGCAATCTCACGATGCTGTGTATGCATGATGAACCGCACAAACTCCGGGACCAAGTACTGAAGAGATTTACCACCTGTCTGAACCGTTGGAATCACATGAACCAACTGCGTATCCCTGTCTTTCAGGATCAAGCATGTCTGTTTGCCGTCCTCTCCAGGCATTCGCGCACAATACCCAAAGGCATACGACAGAACACTGTGGCCAGTGCGTTCATGAGTTGATGAGCTATGCTTGTCTTGCCTGGAACGATACATTGTGCAAAGCTCACGCCAATCCTTCAAGGGCTCATGAGCGAGGTTGCGATTGCCAACTTCAGCTGAGAGGGGAACCTTTGGTATCTTCTGTCCCCTGACCTCACGTTCAGCCTCAGATTTCAACCTCACTTCTGCTGAGCGCGCTGCCAACAAAGTTTGGGCTTGTATGTGATCCAACATGCGTTTCATGCAAAGCTCTTTGCTGCCGCGCTTTGACAAACCAAGTGGCTCGCAACCGGCACGCAAAGCTCTGACTGTGCTGCGCGCTGTAAGCGCCACACCCTCAATGTAAACCGTGGCCTCATCAGGGCCACAAAGGACAACCCGGTCTTCGGCCAACGGTTCACCTTCTGCAGCAGGATCAAGAGGCGCTTGTTCTGGTATGTCAGCAGGGATGCTTTGCTCATACCCTTCACTGTCAGCATTGGACTTTGCATCGGCAGCTTTGTCAACACCACCAGACTGCTTTGGCTCATCATTGGACTGCTTTGAAACATCCATCCATTATCTGGCATGTAAAAGCCCAAATTTTCTGCTGGCATGGCATACTTGCGCGCAATGGTGATGAGCTCCAGAACGTTTGATGAAAAGAAAAACTCAGCTTCTAGCCCTTCCTGCAGGTCTGCAATTGCCTCACAAAACTCGTCGTTTCCCATCCTGATCCTTCACGACAAACAAGCGCTGTGCGCAACCACATCAATTCTTCACTTGGCACCAACGTGGTGCCCACATGCTTGGAGGCCGTTGCTTTGATTGCAACCATCTGTGGATTGAGTCTGTTCCAACCTGCAGCTGACATCCTCATCACAATGCCTGGCTGAACAGCTCGAACCGCTTGAAAGGATTCCTCAGGCTCCACCGCACAAACCATAGAAATTGAACCTTTGGCACACAGAGAATTGCTGCGATACAACACATCGATGCAATGGTTGCCCTTTGCCAGGCACCATCATCCTTCTGAACAAGACTCCAACCTGACCTCATGATGTGACCCAATGCAATGAAAGGTGTTGTAACATCTGCCACAATGAACTTTTCACAGAAAATCACATCTCTAAACTGAACCGTTGCAAGACGTGTGGATTCAACTGCTTGGGCATCCACAAAGGTTGTACTTGGATCTGGACAAGCTATGCCAACACCGCTGAAGCTCAGGGGCTACGCACTGGTATCAGCAGCAGAGTCCAGTGACATCACATGGTGATCTGCAGCAACATTGGAAACGACTCGAACTGACTGCAAGTGTTGCAGCAACTTGAAAAATTACCACAACAAGAATCAGTCAAGGTAAGGCTGGGGCTGATCGTCCACTTCATGTCACTGTCGGTACAAGACATGTCAAACTGATTGCAAGCTGAAAGGATGCACAACTGAAAAGGACTTGATCAAATTGAAGGCAATGAAAACATTGTGAGATCTTCCACCTCCACCATGCTATGTGCATGCGAAGTATCTACCATTGAAACCATCCTGACAAAAGCCGTAGTAGCTGAGGCTGCGGCGTTGCTGTAAGTTGTATCCGTTTTGGAATCACCGACATCTTCAAACACGCGCACTTGCTTGTTCTGCTGGTCAGCCTTCTTCTTCAGGCAGCCTCTCTGCCAATGTCCATGTTTTCCACAATACGCACAAACGTTTGCGTCCAGTTTCGTTCCAGAATTGCCTGTCTGTGAACCCTTGCAACATTCACCAAAGCCTTTCCCAGTGTTCTTGCCCTTGCCTTTGTCAAACTGCCTGCCCTTCGTTTTGCCTTTGTCAGAACCTTGTTTGCCCTTTGTCTTACCTTTGTCAGACTGGCGCTTGCCTTTCCACTCGCCTTTGCCTTTGATCAACTTGATTTCCATTGGAGCTGAACCACCAGAGTCTGCCACTGCATTTGAAGTCACAGCACCCAATAGAGAAATACCAGCATGTGCTACCATTCTATCTTTCGTCCACGTTGAAGAGACAAGCTCAAATGCCAGAATGCGTTCTTTCACTTCAAAGGAACTGTGTTCACCCATCGTCAGCTGCACGTGTTGTTGAAGATGCTTCGGCAAAACACGAATAAGCTCCATGCCCTGCACTTTCTCATGACATGAACGATCTTTGGTGAAAACAGGCCTCTGCATGAGCGCATTCAAAGCGAAAGTGATCTCCCCTTAGCCTTTGGCACATACAAGGCGTGAAGCGGCCTCCAAACTTCAAGACCATTGACAGCTGTTGCAGCACGCAACACTTTGAGTGGCCTATTGCGAAAGATACCTGCAAGTATGGAGTACAACTTCCCAGCTCTCTCCCGCAAGTATGGACTACTCAAAAGCCACTGGCGCCGCTGGGTTTTCCTCCACGTACTGGATATCTGTCTCAAACGATGGCTCCGCAAAGAAAAGCCATGACTTGAAGCTGAATGCAAAGCCACACCACAGCGTTTGATTTTCCAACGTAGTTGCATGACTAAATTCCTTGGGGCACTGCGCAACCTTATTGGCATCTGCAAATCCTCCGCCTCGTCTCTCACTGGCCTCCTCCAGTCGTCGGATAAACTATTGCCGCTGCAATATTTCCTGCGTCGGAGTCGACTTTCTGGCTGTTCCAATAGCCATGCCCATCTGCAGCATCCAAGTACTGACCAAGGCAGATCAACGTCCATCTACAGCATCAACGTGCTGACCAAGACAATACGGTGCCCATCTACAGCATCTCCGTGCTGACCAAGGCAAGACGGTGCCCATCTACAGCATCTCCGTACTGACCAAGGCAAACATGCAACTTAAAATGCAATCGCGCCGTCCATATACAGCATCTACGTACTGACCAAGACCAACACGCAATACACTATCCTCGATACGAGACACCCTGGTGCCCCATCTTCCTGAATGCTTTCGCCTGCGCGATGTTACAGGTGGTTCAACCATCGATAACACCGTGCAGCCACGAGTGATCCAATACAACTGCTAGCTCCCAGGCTTCAGGCTGAGGCTCCTACAGTTCCTACTGAACATGACGCCCTCGCGCACACCTCCCTTTCACCTCTACCAGCTAGCGTCATGTTGCCAACAAGTCCCAAAGGCTTCCTAAACAAGCCGTTCAGCTGACTCCCTGTTGCAGCAACTAGGCGGCAAAACATGAAACAAACTGTTCAGCATTCTTTCAGCTATTCAAGTGTCACTTGTCCTTCATATCCCTGGAAACTGCTATCAAAAGCAAAACACCATGGTCAGCCCATGAATGGTCACTTCCAATCGTGTCACAACTGACGTCCCAGATGTCCTGTTCAAACAAACTGCCACATAGCAGATATACTTTCCCCCACACCAGGTAAGAACAAAGACCAACCTGCTCACAGCTATCCAAAATGCACAAGGGTAAACTTCTCTTGCGATCTTGTCACCTAACGTCTCCCAAAGGTTCTCTGAAACGATAAGCTCCTTAGCAAACACCACTACACTACCCAACTTGCCGTTCACGCCACCGATCGACTATCTGTACCTCAGTCACCTTAGTACCTTAGCATGAACTCGACTGCTGCGCACACAGCGGTTCATCATCCAGTGACGTCAATACCTTAGTCGACAACCTTAGTAATGGGGCCGGCAGTGCGTGGTGCGGGTAGCCCCGCAGGGCTCCGCTACCATGATAAAATCTAGTCTCCTACTAGACCGACGTCAGATCCAACAAGATCTCACAAACAAAAGACAGTTTCAAACCCTCAACTCCAAAGTGCAAACGTCAGCTTCAATCTTTTCGCTCGGACGCCACACAAAGGAAGAACGGCACACAGCCGCACACAAACAGAGGAAAGATCTGTCTCTCTTCCTAAGTTGTCCTGGCGGCAGTGAAACTACAGTTCAGACCAGTCCTTGACAATTCAGCTACCTTGGGCCAATGTCTAATGAGGACACACGATTCCTGGTTGTGAACATCAACCTTTCCTTAAAGGTTGATGGAACGATTCCAAACTGTGTTCAAAACGCTGTTTGAGTTTCAAAACAGCTAACTACAAAACGAATCACCACAAAAATTCCCAAATACGTCAGTTCTCACCAAAACGTGAAGACCAGTGTTCGAGAACGATATGATTCTAAAATAAAACCGCACAATTCTCCAGTGCAGAAAACTCCTAGAAACGTAGGTTTCTTCTCTATACTACTTCGACTCAGGAAAACAAACGTCCACGTTCCAAAGCAGTAAAGGAGAGCAGAATGTTCTGCTCTACACTTCCATCACATCCAGCCAATTCAGCAGTGCAGATACCAAGTCGATATACTTCACACAATGCGCATCGCAGACTAACCAAACGCAATAAAGCATAGCAATGTCGGAGATAACGAAGCCATAGACCAAACGTCTAGACTACGCAATATGTAGTTCCACTAAATGAGAAGGTAACCAATGCCTGAGAAGGCATGTGGTTAGCTTCTCACCATCTTACTTCCCATAAGCAAGATGCAGAAAATGGTGGTCCTGGATCAACGTATCCAGTTCAAATAACCATGCCGGTGATCAAGATCAATTATCTCAACCCCGAAGTTGTAGTAAACCTTTCTCGTCAGATGCCAATGCATTCCAGCAGACACGGGCTCCTGCCATACCAATAGGTATACAGCTAAGCGACCAGCTTAGCTATGATGAGCAAAATTCATCCTCCAAGAAAAGCTTGACAATGTCCAAAATACTGTACGATAGTCATCATCATGTCTTCACAATCCAGATGACAACAAAGTGTCCATCACGAGCAACGCAAGTTGCTCGAGATCATGCAGAAAACACCAAATCAGGACAGATCACACCAAAATTGATGGTAAAACGACCACATCCCAATCTGAAGGCAGTTTTGGATAGAACTCTTCGTGCAAATCTCAAAGAATATCAAATTCAGAACCATCATTGGTGAGATTTTTCACGGTCGTCACCATGGTGGTCTCCAACTATAACCGCTATTCTTTAACACCTCCAAAATTAGTTCCTCAACGTTCACCTTAAGGCACCTTCATGAAGGTCCACTCGGCGGCCACTTGACCTCAAACAAGAGCCTTTTCCAACCACAAAAGAGTCGGAAGCCAAAAGAATCGGAAGTCAACCAACCAAGTCACCAACACCCGGCCATGCTTTGGGTCGTACCAGACTTTTTGCTTGAAGCTTGGAGAGGATTGGTGGAGAACACCTTATTTGTTAGATTGAGATGTACGCTGTCTTGTGTGCAAGGAGGAGACTAACAGGACTTTCTTCATAAACCACGCCTCATCCTCTTCGTCGACAATGAGCCTTGCCCGTTTGCATTGATCAAAGATAGGTCACCTTCAGACCTTTTCTTTCGGATGTCACATGCGTGCGCCTGCATGGAGGCGAAGTCATTGCATCCTTTTGCAATCCGGCAGATCTACCTTTAAGGAAGAGACATGAGGAAGCCTGTCTTCGCTGGGCCTTGAACTTTCTTTCGAGGGGCATTTCCTTACCACCTCATTGTGTCTCCAGCTGATAGAGTTGGCTTTCCCAAACAGTGTGCAGGCACAGCACAGGCACAGCACCAGGCACAGTACAGACACAGCACAGGCATAGCACAGGCACAGCACACAGGAGCACAGCACAGAAGCACAGCAGAGGCACAGCAGAGGCACAGCACAGGGACAGCACAGGCACAGCACAGGCACAGCACAGGCACAGCACAGGCACAGCACACGTTCGAGATCAAAAATTTTTAACTTTTGCTCACGCAGGGCCTCGGAAAGGAGGATGAAGGTTCGAGATCAAAAATTACAACTTTTGCTCACGCAGGGCCTCGGAAAGGAAGACAGAGGTTCGAGATCCAAAATTACAACTTTTGCTCACACAGGGCCTCGGAAAAGTGATGCAGACGGAGAACCTCGTGTGGGTCATGGAAGAACGGAGCAGAAGCAGATGACAAAATGAACATGAACTTGGAAAGTACGGGGTAGCAGCCGAGGGACCTTCGTCGAAGGTACCTTCGAAGCCTTCGAAGCCCCCTTAAGGTACCTTCGAAGGCTTCGAAGCCTCTTTAAGGTACCTTCGAAAGCTTCCCAGCCCCCTTAAGGTACCTTCGAAGGGGGCTTCTTGAAGCCGCGTCTTTTCAAGCCCACCACTAGTAATATTCTTACTACTAATCAGTACTCGTTACTACTTTGTAATATTGTCTTGTGAACAAAACAAAGGGGCCAGGAAATTTTACTACTACTACTTCTACTACCATATTACTACGGCTATTACTATTAGTTGCATTCTGAACAAAACAAATTGGGCGGTAAATTTTACTACTACTACTACTACTACTAATACTACTACTACTACTACTCCTGCTACTACTACTACTACTACTACTACTACTGCTACTGCTACTGCTACTGCTACTGCTACTACTACTACTACTACTACTACTACTACTACTGCTACTGCTACTGCTACTGCTACTGCTACTACTACTACTACTACTACTACTACTACTACTACTACTACTACTACTACTACTACTACTACTTCTACTACTATCACTTCCAATGGGGCAGGAAACTTTACTATTATTGCTACTGCTACTACTACTACTACTGCTACTGCTACTACTACTACTACTACTACTACTATCACTACTAATTGTTTTGTGAACAAAACCAATGGGGCAGGAAATTTTACTACTACTAGTACTACTACTGCTACTACTGCTACTGCTACTACTATTACTACTACTACTACTACTACTACTACTACTACTACTACTACTACTACTACTACTACTATCACTACTAATAGTTTTGTGAACAAAACCAATGGGGCAGGAAATTTTACTACTACTAGTACTACTACTGCTACTACTGCTACTGCTACTACTATTACTAGTACTAGTACTAGTACTAGTACTAGTACTAGTACTACTACTACTACTACTACTACTACTACTACTACTACTACTACTACTACTACTACTACTAC
>BGPT01001313.1:143616-157629 GCA_003297045.1 Symbiodinium sp. clade C Y103
CCCCACCAGCCTTCGCCTTTTCCCTTTTTCTTCTCTTCCTCTTCTCCTTCTGCATCTTCTTTTCCTTTAACGACGTTCTTCCTGTGTTCTTCCTCATATTTATTTTTCCTTTGAAGCCTTCGAACGCCACCAGCCTTCGCCTTTTCCCTTTTTCTTCTCCTCCTCTTCTCCGTCCCCCCCATGCCCCCCTCCATTCTTCTTCCTTCTTCTTTCTTCTTTTGTCTTCCTCTTTCCTTCCGCGTCTCACCTCTTCTCTCTTTCTTTTTCTTTCTTCTTTTTCCTTTTGCTTCGTTCTTTTTCCTTCTTCTTCCTTCTTCTTGCTTGTTCTTCCTTCTTCTTCTTCTTTCTTCTCTTGTCTTCCTCTTTCCTTCCGCGTCTCACCTCTTCTCTTCTTCTTGTCTTCCTTCTTCTCTTCTTCTTCTCTTCTTCTTCTCTTCTTCTTCTCTTTTTCTTCTCTTCTTCTTCTCTTCTTCTTCTCTTCTTCTTCTCTTCTTCCCCTCTTCTTCTTCTCTTCTTCTTCTCTTCTCTTGCTCTTCTCTTCCTTTTCTCTTTTCTTCTCTTCCGCTTTTTCTTTTTTCTTCCTCTAGCTTCTTTTCCTTCGAAGCCTTCGAAGCCCTCTTACCTTCGAAGGCTTCGAAGGCGCCTTAAGGTACCTTCGAAGGGTTCCTCGACCTTCAAATTCAATTCTTCAAGGTGCCAAAAGAGGGCTTCGAGGAATGCTTCGAAGACACCTTAAGGCCTTCAAATCCAATTCCTCAACGTTGAGCTTAAGGCGCCTTTACGAAGTCTTTTTTTGCTCGAAAGAAGCGCACGCTGGCTCACGGCCTGTGTCGCTAATCACCAAAAGACAGAAAGCAAATAACAGTATTCACAAATTGTTTCACAACAAGGAAACAACAAACCCTGCCCGGCTCTCAGGAGTGCTTCATGTGGTGGAAGCCAAGGAATCTGAACGAAGATGTCACCTTCATAGAATCATAGTAAGCTTCTCCATCCTCGAAATACGATGATTGACACAATTAAGGCACCTTCACGAAGGTCCACTCGGCGGCTACCTGGAAAGTGCCGAGGTCTCTAACTGAAACAAACCGGTGCCAAGGAAACCTGCTCAGATCTTAGACAAACCAGCGTAAAGTCTCAAACAATTCTTGAAACTTCCCCCGACTCTGCAGACAAAAAAGCTTTGGTGCGAGTCTTCCGAGCATTCAGCATGCGACAGTAATGACGGTTTGAATCATTTCGAATTTTTAAGATCAACGCACGTGTATTGGACAAACAATGTGTCAATACACAGATCGATATCATATTCTAACAGAATGTACACCTGTTTCGATGTAATGTTTCGACGGTAGGTTTAGTAACTTGGAAGTGACCCTGCTAAACAACCTTGAAGACTTTAAAAGACGTAGGTGCACTAGAAAATGAAGCCGTTTGTGCCCCGCGTAGGCAACGTAGCGCAGTCCGTCGTTTCTGGATTAAAGTTTGAAACTGTACTGACCAATCCGTCCAAACACACAAAAAGGAAGACACGCTTTAGTGCAAACAACAAATACCAGTGTCCATTTTCGAAATCTCTAAAAAGAACATCACTGTGAATGCTGAATCCGAAACCTTTTTGTCTGCAGAGTCGGGAGTTTTAAGAGGCGTTTGAGACTTTGCGCTGCTTTCTCCATGGAAAAACCTCAGGTTTATCTTGGTTAGAGACCTTGGCACTTTTTCCAAGTTGATTTTCATTCTGCTTCTCCCCCTTTTGTGGTGGAGAGACTTGGAAACAAGGCTGGTGAAAGAAAAAAGGAAAGAGCACAAATTTATGTGCATCTCATGCCCACCTCTTCCCTTGTTAAGCAGCATAGGAATTATTTAAGTGCACAAGTTCCCATGTGAGATCTTGAAATGATTCAGGCAGGGTTGGCAATTTCTGGAGGTTGGGTCGGGAGGGGTGGGTTGGGGGTTAGGGTTCAACCCTAATCCTGAACTATGGGGGTCTCAGGGGGGGGGAACTCAGCAACTCAGCAACTAGTTAGCAACTAGTTCTAACTAATTACGGAACTAGTTAGCAACTAGTCACAACCAACTCTCTAACTAGTTTGCAACTAGTTACAACCAACTCTCTAACCCTGGGCCCAGGGCCTGGGTTACAACTAGTTACAACCAACTCTCTAACCCTGTGCCCAGGGCCGGGGTTACAACTAGTTACAACCAAGTCTCAAACCCTTGGCCCAGGGGCAGGGTTACAACTAGTTACAACCAACTCTCTAACCTTGGGCCCGGGGCCAGGGTTACAACTAGGTACAACCAATTCTCTACCTGGGGCCAGGGTTCCAACTAGTTACAACCAACTCTCTAACTAGTTTGCAACTAGTTATAGTTACAACCAACTCTCTAACCCTGGGCCCGGGGCCAGGGTTACAACTAGTTACAACGAACTCTCTAACTCTGGGCCCAGGGCCAGGGTTACAACCAACTCTCTAACTAGTTTGCAACTAGTAACAACCAACTCTCTAACCCTGGGCCCGGGGCCAGGGTTACAACTAGTTACAACTAATTCTCTAACTTGGGACCGGGGCCAGGGTTACAACTAGTTACAACTAACTCTCTAACTCTGGGTTCGGGTTACAACTAGCTACAACCAACTCTCTAACCCTGGGCCCGGGGGCAGGGTTACAACCAGTGACCAAAAAAAAGTACTACTACTACTACTACTACTACTACTACTACTACTCCTACTACTACTCCTACTACGACTACTACGACTACTATTATTACGAATTGTTTTATGAACAAAACAAATGGGGCAGGAAATTTTACTACTATTACTACTACTACTACTACTACTACCACTACTACTGCTACTACTGCTACTACTGCTACTACTGCTACTACTACTACTACTACTACTACTACTACTACTACTACTACTACTACTACTTCTGTTACTACTACTCCTACTACTATTATTGCTATTTGTTTCCCGGGGCCAGAGTTACAACTAGCTACAACTAACTCTCTAACCCTGGGCCCGGAACCAGGGTTACAACTAGTTTGAACTAACTCTCTAACCCTGTGCCCAGAGCTAGGGTTACAACTAGTTACAACTGACTCTCAAACCCTGGGCCTGGGGCCAGGGTTACAACTGGGTACAACTAACTCTCTAACTAGTTTGCAACTAGTTATAGTTACAACTCTCTAACCCTGGGCCCGGGGCCAGGGTTACAACTAGTTACAACTGACTCTCAAACCCTGGGCCTGGGGCCAGGGTTACAACGAGTTACAACTAACTCTCTAACTCTGGGTCCGGGTTACAACTAGTTACAACCAACTCTCTAACCCTGGGCCCTGGGGCAGGGTTACAACTAGTGACAAAAAAAATACTACTACTACTACTACTACGACGACGACGACGACGACGACGACGACTACTACTACGACGATGACGACTACTACTACGACTACGACTGCGACTACTACTACCACTACTACTACTACTACTACTACTACTACTACTACTACTACTACTACTACCACCAGTAGTACCGCACAAGGCGGTGGCGGAAGTTTCAAAAATGGTAAACCTATAGGAGAGGTTCGTTGCTGTGACTGATGGATGGCAGAGCGAACTCACNATCTGTCTATCTATCTGCCTGCCTAACTAACTGACTAACTGACGAACTGACTGACTGACTAAGTAACTAACTAACTAACTAACTAACTAACTAACTAACAAACTAACTGACTGACTCACTGACTAACTGACTAACTGACTAATTGACTACCTGACTAACTGACTAACCGACTAACTGACTAACTGACTAACTGACTAAGCGACTAACTGACTAACCGACTAACTGACTAACGGACTAACTGACTGACTGACTGACTGACTAACTGACTAACTGACTAACTGACTGACTGACTAACTAACTAACTAACTAACTAACAAACTAACAAACTAACTAACTAACTAACTAACTAACTAACTACGTAACTAACTAACTAACTAACGAACTAACTAACTAACCAACCAACTAACTAACTGACGAACTGACTAACTGACTAACTGACTACCTAACTAACTAACTAGCTGACTAACAAACTAACTAACTGACTAGCTGACTAACTGACTATCTGAGTAAATGACTAGCTAACTAACTAACTAGCTGACTAACAAACTAACTAACTGACTAACTGACTAACTGACTAACTGACTGACTGACTAACTGACTAACTGACTGANTAACAAACTAACTAACTGACTAACTGACTAACTGACTAACTGACTGACTGACTAACTGACTAACTGACTGACTAACTGACTAACTAACTAACTAAGTTGCTTCCAAAAGCGCTCCGAGAATGACAGTTTTTAACACTTTTTACTTCCAAATGCGCTTCTCGCCACAGCGCCGTGCACTTTTTCCACATCTCAACTTCCAAAAGCGCTCCGAGACCGACAGTTTTTAACATTTTTTACTTCCAAATGTGCTTCGCGCCACAGCGCCGTGCACTTTTTCCACATCTCAACTTCCAAAAGCGGTCCGACGCTGACAGTTTTTAACACTTTTTACTTCCAAATGTGCTTCGCGCCACAACGGCGTGCAATTTTTCATCTCTCATCTGNNCTCATCTGCCAAGATGTCTCCGCACCCGCCGCTTTAGCGAGCCTACTTTTCGACCCTCCGGAGCCACAAAACATTGGAAAAACACAGCGTTTCGCGACTGTCCTACCTTTTCGCGCACCTGCATCTCTTCTCTTCTGACTTTCTCATCTCTTATCTTCTCTCTTCTGACTTTCTCATCTCTGATCTTNNNCTGACTTTCTCATCTCTGATCTTCTCACTTCTGACTTTTCTCACCTCTGCTTTTCAACTGTCCATATTGTCGGAAGTTTCACTTCTAAACTTCCTTCGCCTACTACTACTACTACTACGACTACTACGACTACTATTATTACGAATTGGTTTATGAACAAAACAAACGGGGCAGGAAATTTTAGTGCTATTACTACCACTACTATTACCATTATTATTACTACTACTACTACTACTACTACTACTACTACTACTACTATTACATTCTCCACCAAATTCCAAAAAAGTTGTAATTAGTTTCAGAGTTAGTTCCAACTGAAACTATTTGAACTAATTCCGTAAAGTTAGTTGTAACTAGTTGTAACTGTTGCTTAAATAATTACAAATAGTTTAACTAGAACCAATTTTTGAAAGACATCAGAAATTACAAGTCAATGATTTCGAATTTTTCGAGTTTGGCACGCGCGTATCCATGTCATGTTTGGACGAGTTTTTTTTGCTCGAAAGGAGCGCACGTTGGCTCACGGCCTGTGTCGCCAATCACTAAGAGACGGAATGTGAACAACACAATCACAACAGGAAACAACAAACCTGCCTGGCTCTTAGATGTGCTTCATGTGGTGGAGGCCAAGAATCAGAACATGGATCACCTTCACAATCTCCATTTCATAATCTCCATCACAGTAAGATCAGTCTTGACCACTCTGTTTCACCATTAATGGAGTAGAGAAGTTTCCTGAAACTTCCAAGAGACTTAAGTTGGAAACTTTCCACTTCGCCGTCGTATGTTAGTTATGGATACGTTCGTTCGTGTCGTTCGCCTCTCGTTGTACGCCGAAATCGAAAAAGGGGAATCCTCGAAAGTATAAACTCACTTGGTGGCCCGTTAGTTCGAAAAACGTGCGCCAAGAAAACATCGCTCCGAAACCGAATCACAAGACAACTTGCACAGGTAAGACTCAGCAGCTCCTTTTTGACCGCGGGGGTAGATGTCACAAGTGATGTTGCCAGCTACGCACTGGAGTTGACGCATCAGATATGAAGCATACACTCATGACCCCCGCAGTAAGCTGCTGCACAGCTTGGAGTGTGCAACGGTTGCCCTGCTGTGGATGATGGAGACGTAGTCATGAAACCTATGAATGCCAGGAGCATCGCTGTGATATGGATGCCGTACTCTGTGGCCATCTCGCCAGGCTCGATAAAAGAGTAATCCGGCTGAAGCTAATCACGCTGCCCTGTGTCGAGGCAGGGAAGAAGTTTGAAAAGGGCAATCTCAGCTCCAAGAGTTCTTCTCTGTCTGTAGTTCTTCTCTGTCTGAAAAACTTGCTCAATTCTGTTGTATTGGAGACATTACGAATTGAAAATTCACGCTCATATGTTTTGCAAACGCTCATTGTATTGAAAAACTGAGCATAAGCCGAAGAGGATGCCTCCGCTACGAAAAATCTGTAGTCCACACGTCGATGTGCAAAGCAACCCTAGGGTTCATTCTCTGTCGAGCGCTTAAAGTGTCTTCTCTAGGGTAGAGGCATTGTGTCAAGTCGAGGTGCCCAGCCTGTATTCACAATTTCGGATAGCTCCCAGTGGAAAGAGACCCACAGGGTTGTCTCGAGTGCAGCGTACAGTTGAGATCCACACAGGGGATACTTGCTGCTCGGAGTACTGGCCCTAACCAGCCGTCCTGCATTGTAAACTCCAAAAAAATCAAAAGATCCAAGTAAAGCTTGAAATTTTGAATAGGCCCAAAAAGTTGTTCTCGCCATACGCCGTAAAAAGACCCAAAAGGCAGTCTCCACGGCAGAGGGGCTCCGACCCAATACTGTCCCACGCTTGTGGTCAAGGCAGTCTCCACGGCAGAGGGGCTCCGACCCAATACTGTCCCATGCTTGTGGTCGCCAAGAGATGCACCAAACTGTTTCCAAGACTCATGAGGCCAATCGGTCTCCAGTTGTCAAGCCGCCCGTAGAGCTGTGGCCAGGGGACAGCTTCCAATCGAGATCTTCATAGGGAAATCCCGCACTGCACATCGGGCCCCTCTGCGGTAAAGTGTATTGTAAGCTTCAAATAATGTGTGGCACCCACTGGTACTCGAAGTTGTAGGGGGACTCCTGTCTCGAAGAGCAATACCAAATGCCAAGAGAATTCCAAAAGGTTTCGTCTTGATGATGAGCCCCAGAAAGTTGCCTCAAGTACCGAGGTTAAATAGGCTCGGACGGTTGATTGCCAAAACAGTACCGCCACTGAACTGTCACAAGTCTCCCAAACTATCCCATCACGAGAAGTATGCGAATGTAACCTGATGGAGGGTGTACCTTTGTATAATGCAACTCTGTGCTTTGTATAATGCAACTCTGTGTCTTGGCCCCCGGTGTGTGAGTTGCATGCACATCTGAAAAGTGAGCTCTGCCACTATCTGGAAGAGCGTGTCCTCAAAGTAAGAAGAGGTCTGTAACGGATCATATCCACTAAGCCGGAGAAGGAAAAGGGAGGCAGTGATACAGTCACCGCTTCAGTCCTGGACAGACCCGTGCGTAGCTCCAGACGTCCTGTTGTAAAACAAATGGCCTAAATAATGTGGCCCATTGCCAGGCCAAAACTGTAAAGTGATAAAATGCCCTGAGAGAAAAGGTGAAAACTGTGGGAAATATTGTACCAGCCACATCGAAACTGTTCCATACACCAGCCTCACTACTGTGGACAGTGTTTCTGAAAACCACCAAACGATCCAGCTTATTGAAGGTTTGTGTGGAAAATAGTTCTCAGCGGGGCTTGACGCGTCGGTACAAGCCACGGGAAAAATTGTAGGTAGTATACCCGGATTCAGAAGATACCGCCACAAAGAATGTGTCGCTTTGCAGCACCAACACATTCAGAATAGCCACTTACCATCAAGGTCGAAGTACCCCTTGAGATGTTAGTAGAAAGGGCCAAAGCTAGGCCATGCAGCTCGCAGGAGCAAATAGTCTTGCACTGAATTGGTTAAGCACTCTGGTATACAGCGGTTGCCCAAACACAAATTGACCTAATACCAGGCCAAAGCTGTAGGGTGTAGGAACGCAACCGGAGAGAAAAGGTGAAGAAATGGAAATATTGTACAAATCACCTCAAAACTGTTCCATACATCAGCCGACCATAGCCCTGTGATGCAGCTTCGGCACGAATCATTGGAAAGAGGGGTTGTAGGTGATATACTCTGCCCCAAAGGATCCAAGCAAAGAAACTGTATCGGCTAGCGCGCCAATACATTCAGAATAACCACCTGCCGTCGAGGTCAAAGTCCCCTTTGAGATGGGAGGAATCGAGGCCCGCGTCATCAAGGAGAAGGACCTGGAGCATCTTACAAACGTGGCTCACTTTGGATTGTTCTGCATCAAGTAATATGAGGCCTTTCACCTCCTGCAAGGAATCTAAATGTTTCGCCACGTGCAATTTGCGCTTGCGAACTGACTCTTTGGAGGTGCCCCTCTTCTCCATCAACTGATCCGATGACGTCAGGTAAAATAAAGAAGTACACAATTCACCGTACGGCTTGTAGTCAAAGATTCTGTGTCCTTCTATCATCACTGCACCAGATTGGAATTCTTCTGAAGTAGTGATTGTATGTAGGCTTTGCGCCATTCTAGCCCAAGCGGGTTCAGACTCACTCCAGAAAGAGTCTGCACAATAGAGCCACAAAGAGAAATATGGCCTACTGATCCTCGCATAGAGCCAAAAGTTTCTGGATGCAGTTTTGACCCTTGTCAAGCCCAAACTCTCTGCAAGGGCGACCACCAGGCTTGACTTCCCGCTGTTTGNTCTGGATGCAGTTTTGACCCTTGTCAAGCCCAAACTCTCTGCAAGGGCGACCACCAGGCTTGACTTCCCGCTGTTTGGAGCTCCTGAGAGAATACCAGTAGTCTCAGCGAGTTTTAATAGAATGAGCGGGTACCATACCGCGGCTGTGATCTTCGTACGCAGCTCTGAAATGGTGGTCACGTAGCTCTGCCAAAAACACAAATCCCGCAAGATACTGCTGATGTCTGTCTCCTCAATGGTGTCACAGATACTTCGAGCAGGTTGTGCACTGTGAGCAGGTTGGGCACTGGCTTTGGCGGATGCACTGTTGGGTCGTAAAGTCAGTGGCTCCGTCTGTCTAGCTGGCGGTGGACGACCCCAAAACCGACCACTTGGGTGAGTTGAAAGAGAGGGAGGCTCGAACGGTCTCCTCATGGCTCCAATGCGAAAGAAGGGGAGCGGAGTACCAAAGCCTTATCTGATCCCTCTCAGTGCTCTGATCCCTAACAGTGCACTGATAATGCCTGTGCAGTTGCCTTGAATTCATCTGAGCCTTCCCATGGATTGAGTAAGATGTTAAGCCTGAGAGGATCTCTGCTAAGATGTTTAGTATAGCATCGATCATGTCCTGCGAGCTCACATGTTCTGAAGCTCATGTCCATGGTGTATGTGTATGGCTGTCTTGAATTCTCTCGGGTCTTCCCATGGATTGAGTGAAGTGTCAAGCCTGTGATGATCACTGTGTGAATCTTTGTTTTAACACTGATCCTGCCAAGCAGGCTCACAGGTTCTGAAGCTCAAGTCCATGGTGCGACCTAATCTTATGGGTTTAATGTGTGACCCATATGTTCTCCTAGTTATATGGAATCGATGCACATGATCTGTCATACTTTGCCCAAAGTTAAGTGTAAAGGAGGAGCCAACTCTTGATTTTTCATTGTGCGACTGATTCATTCAGCTTGACTTACCTTGAGGCCCAAGCGACAGTTGTTGGTGATGAAGTTTGAATGCTCGGCACTGTGATCCCTCTCAAAAGGTGGGAGAGGGTTACAGGTAATGGCACCAAGCATCAAGACATCTTCATACCAGGAACAACCCGCAGTCAACTGTTTCTATGGGGCTAAGCTTTCGAAAGAATGAATCAAGCACGTGTTAGAAATGAGTTAGCTGTAAACCCTCACTGAAGCTGAGGGCTCTGTATTTTGCGCCCCAAGGAAATGAGTCATCTGACGGTCTGTGTCTCCGGCAGTGCTGTTGGAAGCCGATGTCTTCTTGTAGACGACCATACCTGAAGTACTCCCTCAGTCAGATGCGGCTGGAGTTGAATTGTTCCCCGTCAGTTAGATGGTCAGTAAGAAGTCCAGATCCTCCCGCACGGCAACACATTGTGCAGGATTCAAAATTGTTCTCCTCCCTGCCAAAACGAAGAAAACTGTCGTTGAACAGTACTCTGAAAACTCCCGCAGCAAGGGCTATGGAATGTGACCAGACCAGTGCATCCCGTTCTCTGACAGCAGCTGTTGTGCAGCCCCAGAATGAATTGGAGCTTTGATGCCACAAAACCACGACCAGGCCTGCCCCTGGTGGAATACATGATGCACTCTTGATCTCGGTGTCCATGAGGTCCAAAGGAAGTTCCATGATATCCAAAAATATCCGCGTCTTGTAAGAGGAGGTCTCTGAAATCAAATAAATCATCCTGCAGCCCTCCATAATGGGCGCCCAGTGCAGTGAGCCAAGATTACGACGTGAGCCCAACTCAGAGAATATTATGCTCAATCTGCTGTGTGCCCACGGAGGTATAGAGCTCTTCCGGGAAATAAAACATCCCCCTGAAGTCTGAAGCGCCCAAACAACTGTCAGTTTGGAACCAATGCAGAATGTCAGACCCTGACAGAGGATTCGGTGGAAACCAGCCCAAAATGTCTGACGCTGGCAGAAGAGTTCATTCCACAAACATCTGAGAGCATTGCAAACTGTGTTCGGGCAGAAATAATCAGCCTCTTTGTCTGATTGCCTCTGCCACGTTGTATATTGAAAACAACGCCCTGGAGAATTGTCGAGAAACTGATTGCACCTGACACAAACTATAACAAATCGAAATGGTGTTGAAGATGTGACACCAACCGTTATTAACCGAAAGTAATGCACTGCTGGTAGAAGGAGGCTCACATGTGTTTTCCTCCAATATTGAAGAAGGCTGACACACCAGAGTCTGAGTTCACAGCAAAGAGTCCTGAGAGTAACAAGGTCGGTCTTGCAGTTCATCGATATCCAACAGGTTGGCGGATAACATTCACACAGTGCGAAGTGTACGACGATTCTGCAGTGCAAGATTCCCAGAACCCAGGATCTGAAATCAATAAAAAGTGTGCCGTATGCCAAACCTCTGCTGTGCAAATTGCCCAGGATCCAAAATGGGAGGCATATAAACTGTATCAGGTAGATTGCAGCCCAAAAAGCTTCCAGTGAAAACCCGTTGCATGGTTCCTCGAAATGGGTATTGCCGTTCCAGTAATCGGCGAGTCAGATTCCCCAAAACTGTCGGATTTCAGCAAACTCGGCTTCTAGGGCTGCTACTCGATTTTCCAACATCCTTACACGTTGTGAGGCATTTGACAATGCTTCTGCCATTTGTGTCCCTGATACATAGTGAATGAAGACCTGACAGTCTTCCCTGCGAAAATGTGGAGTTTGATCAGGGCAGAATTGCAAATAGTTCCCAGCAGCTGCGGCAATCTCCGAAAGGTGTTCCATAACTGCCACATCCGCTACAAAAAGGTGGTATTCTATCAACGGGTCCAGCTCCTCGTCCCAGGGAACCCAATAGTCGGACATGTGAGAAACAGGCGGCGTTCCTCTGCGTCCGATCTCCCAGGCCGTCGGAAACACTAACTTGTTGGCGTCAATGTTCAATGTACTGAGGCCCAGGTGTAACAACACACGGTCCAAATCATTGGTACGGTCCCTAGGGGCAAAAACCACCCTGAATTGTATCTCCTGGGAAATAATGTCCATCTTGAAGAAGGATTCAAGTAATATTCAGAAAGAATTGAGTAGAGCTTCGAATGATGTATTGAAAAACCACGAAGTCCAGTATAGCTCTCCAGAGGCACACTGAGTCAGCTCGAAATGGCAAATGTTCGGCCAGATACGAAACAAACTGAGTGAAAAGTGCTGTTGGCCCCCGAAATGCTGAAGAAACTCGTTTGAATGAAAAACAAGTTTTAAGACCCTCCACTCCACAACCCTTGAAGTGAAATTGCGACGGAAGAACATAGAATTGATGAGTGNGCTGAAGAAACTCGTTTGAATGAAAAACAAGTTTTAAGACCCTCCACTCCACAACCCTTGAAGTGAAATTGCGACGGAAGAACATAGAATTGATGAGTGTTCCTCCAGAGAAATGTTTCACTGAAACATCTGGTTGTGAAAGTTGTGAACTCCGTTCCTTCTTAGATATATTCAGATTCCAGAGAGAAGTTTTGGATTCTTCTCAGAACGTTCGAAGTCAACACCAGTTTCAGAAAAGCTGGTTTGGAGTTTGTTGATTGAGAAATCAAACTCATGCGATCAGTGGTACAAGTTGAGAAGTCAAACTTCGTAGATATCTTGTACCAGGAATGTTGGCGAAACTACGCTACGGATGTCNTGAGAAATCAAACTCATGCGATCAGTGGTACAAGTTGAGAAGTCAAACTTCGTAGATATCTTGTACCAGGAATGTTGGCGAAACTACGCTACGGATGTCTTCCGCCGAGCTTCCAAGACATGGCTGTCATTTCATGAACGCCTTCGTCATCTTCGAAGTACGGTGACTAACACATCCTTCCGAAACACAGCATGCGTAACGCCATGCCCTCCGGTGAGTTTCCGCATGTTCCAGCCCAGCCTAAACCATACTTTTGCTTGGAAGTAGCGCAGGCTGGCTCACGGCCTGTGTTATTGGATAATAAAAAAAAGAAGGTAAAGTAAATACAAAGCATTCACAAAAAGGAAATCCAGCCCAGCCGAAACCACCCGCATTGAAGATGCCGGCCGCATCCAAGATGCGGGCCGCATGGAAGATGCGGGAAGAGCAAGACTTCATGTTTTGGACGGTTGGTTCAGAAATTGGAAGTGGACTTTTCCAACAACAGGGCAGGTCCTTTGTAAGAACTCCGGTTTTGCTGCATTTTCGGACTGCGTTTTGGGGTTCGCACGCGAAAGCTTTTTCGGAGCTGTGGTTGGCTGATCAGTCCTTTCCCAGAATCCCGTGGGTCCGGCTTATCCGTATAATTTTCAATGCGGGAAAAAGCTATTCGTTATTTATGCGTCAACATTTATTCAATAATCTATTCGATAATCTGTTCGATAATCTATTCCATAATTCCAAAATGTGGGAATTCTAAAGCAATCCTGTGCCATTTGGTAATCGTTGAAATGAAAAGAGAATTTGTTTTCTTTTTCCTTCAGCACCAACGTGTCGGGATTGCTTGATATTTCCCGCGCTTTTAGTGAATGCATTATTGAGTAGATTATTGAGTAGATCATCAAAAGATAAGGGATGGATTTTTCCCGCATTGGACGATTCCCGCGTAGGTCGGAATAGCTTGCCATCCCTCATGATTGCCCGACTTTGTTTCCATTGTTCACAATGTTTACGGAAACAGCAGCCGCGACTTTGGACGCATTTCAATGTTAGGTTGAGGTCGTTTCGATGTGAATTCGGTCTAGATGTCAGCTTTGGCAAGGCATGAGATAAAGTGCGAAAATCCAAAAGGAACTTACAACCGCTAGCCGCGCTTGCGCAGGGTTTCGCGTGGGTCCTAACGCTCGCGTCGTGCGCTGGGGTCGGCTTACCTCCGCGTCGAGCGTATAAAAAGCAAAACCCAAAAACAACGGCTTCACTGCAAGCACAGGTTTCTTTCACACACAAACGACGGAAAGTCGCATGCTGTTTGGTCAGCTATGTTAGCNGTTAGCTGCTGTGCACATGCAAAGCTGTTGCAACATCCTTCAGCCAGTCCGTCTGCAGAAACAAAAAACTCATCATCTCTCACCACATTCGCATGCAAAGTTGCATGCAAGTTGACAAAACGAAAACGATGTCGAAAAACATGTTGGTCACATTCACATCCAAACGTTGTTGTCCATTTCCAGCATGAATTCATTTGAGCATCAAATGAATTCCTTTTCCAAACATTTCATCTTCTCCAAAACCATGTTCACAAAGCACATGCACTGAAAACAACTGAGTTGAGTGAAAGCAAGTTGAAAACGCAGCATTTCCGAAAAAGTTGTTTTNGCACATGCACTGAAAACAACTGAGTTGAGTGAAAGCAAGTTGAAAACGCAGCATTTCCGAAAAAGTTGTTTTCCACAAATCATACCTCAACCGTTGTTGGCAACTTCCACAAACTCATCCTCGAAAACGCAGGTTTGTAAA